>OMNW01010354.1:17778-29261 GCA_900303245.1 Selene dorsalis
GAAGAAGAAAATACCAAAAAAAAAAAAAAAATGTAGAGAACAGCTTCAGGGGGACCATATTAAAAAGCAGAGATGCTTAAGAGTGGAAAAATGTCTGGCTCCGAGGTACGTTAGAGGTGAGCCATTTGTACAGATTGTAAAAATTTATTTTTCTTTTTTTCCTTTCTGAGGGGTGCTCTCATGTATCTCAGGTTTTGGGACTAATAATCCTCCTGTTGCTATTTATCCACATTCACCATTTCTAGAGTCCACATCTTCCTTTCCCTTTCATACAGCTGCATACATGTGGAAGCTGCGAAGCTGGAATGGATTACTTTGGGATTGGGTTTGGGTTAAATGTCTTGCTTAAAGACACTTTGTTCAGTGCTCAGTGTGAAAGGAAGGAGTTCCCCACATTCACTTAGAGAGACAGTTTAGGGCTTTGAAGCAAAGACCCTCCTGTCAAAAAACCATTTGTCAAATTCTAAACTAATAGCAACCATAGGAATTGATATTTTCAATAAAAAGGGCCATAATTTATTACAAAATCTGAGCCCCTGCTATAAAATCTAATATTTTGAAATGAATACCTTTATAACACCCTTAAACGCATATGGTACCAATAGCTGTCATTTTTCCAGTTCCCACTCCAGTTGGAGTTGGCCGCTTTTCTTCCAGAGGAAAAATGGCCAAAAATGTTCCTAGAACATTCAGAGGGTTTCCAAGACATTCAGCGTCCATGATCTATTGGAATTACAGAGCAAAACTGATGCTGACTCAGTCTGAAACTCACACTGAACAGACATTTCTGGAGTTTTTTTGAGAGTCAAGATCCAAGCGGCAAGTTAAAGGTCAACTTCACTGACTGTGTAGGCATATAGGTGCACTATAGGCAATATATGGCCCAACCAAAGGCCAACTATTTAAAAACTATAAATTACTGAGGAATATGTCAATCGAGCTACACCTGCAGTCACTTCTCTCTCATGCCTCCCACCCCCAGTTCTCACGAGCCATGACTGAGGATGAGGAAATACTGCAGCATGTTTAAACACCATAACTATCTCTGTGTGTATATAAAACGAGGAGACTATTGAGGAGGTGAGCACTGCAAAACCACAAGGAGTCCATGTTAAAATATATTGATCCTGGCAGTGTTAGCAAAGATGACGCACCTTCAAGTTCACAGAAGGTGCAGCTCAGACGATTTTCACTGGTAGCCTATTATTTAGTTTGAGGGGCTGAACTGAACTTATTTGGATTATTTGGAAAATAGCTGCTGTCTTGCCTCCGCTGTAAAGAATTTGGATTGAGGTTATTGGAGTTATTATGTAGACCTGTTTGGTGCATTATTTCCCAGATAGCAAAATGATTCTGGCAAATACTTGGGCCACATATTTGTGCTTCTTCTGGCTCAACATATGCCTGGTTCCTCGGCCGAAGTCCAGGCCACATACAACATGACTGTCAGATAGTGCTTCCACATATGGACCAGTTCTGGCACACAGATAGAAAATCTTCCTTGGCCGTCTGATAGCACTGGAGGATAACAGACGGAATTGGTCCAGATGTGGATGAAGTATATAGGCCAACCTCTGGCTGAGGACTTGAAACTATATGTTGGTGTAGAGGCAGCAATTTGTCATAGACCCGCAGAGTGCCCACATGTTGCATCATGTATATGTTGAGACACTAACATCACACGCACTGCACCACACTATTTGCATTATATGAATGATATATGGTCCTTTGTGCGCCAATCCTGATTGTGGGATAGACTTAATTCATTCAAAACATTTTGTTACATGGCCGGATGAAATGTTAGCAAGAATCTCTAAGCAACCAACCACAACCTCAGTACCATACTCTCACGATATCACCCATCTCGACTGTAAAACATTTCCACTTCCCTCCAGTCTGTTCTTGCTCTTAGTCTTTAAAGCACTCATCAATATCACAAGTTGCTAACAGTGACGAGCCCACGGGGAATTAATCACCCGAGCTCAGTGCTACGAAACCAACCGAGCTGGCCAGAGACGCGAATCAAAGTGAAAGCTGATGTTGTTTTGTGTATATATCCTGCTTGCTGACAGGTTGGCTACATAACTTTAAAGGACAAAAAATGTCAATGTTGCATCACAGTTTGTTTCAACTGCCCTGCAATGGAGAGAAAGAAGAAAAAATTAAGTTTTCCAATTTGTCAAGTCATGTTGTTCGTATTATATTTTGACGGCTTAATTTGCAGCCGGTAGCAAATCATGGAGTCCAGTTTCAAACAGATGGTCGAAAGCCCTGATATTCTCTTTAGAACAATTGTTTGCACATTAGTGTAACATTTTCTTCATTTAGCATCCACCACAAATCCTGAACAGGCCTCTGATGTGTCAATCCTTTTTCTCACTGTAAGGACGAAGTACAAGGGAGCAACAATTGGGTGTAATGAAGTAGAAAGGAATTGGCTGTAAAAAATCTGAAACAGGAAGAAGCCTATAAAACTTAGTGCCAATGGATGACCTGTTGAAAAGGCATTCACATTTTATAGGCTTTGACACTTAGAAGGCCGTTGTTTGTCTGTGAGGGAAATTTATACTCCACATAATGAGGTGAAAAAAACCTTGCTCCTGCACACCGAACAGATGTGATTAATGTTTACACACTGGAAGCAGCTCTTAATAACCAGGTGGACTTATCTGTTTGAGGTGATTCCTACGAAGCACGCAGTGTTTGGACTTGAACATCCCACAAGACCAAAGTGTTTGCATGTCCCCATGTTCAAATACCTCCAGACAATGCGCTCAAACAGACTAGCAGATAGCCATCAAGGCATTTTCATCCCCACCATCCCAAGCCAAAGAGCAAATGAAGTTGCATATTGACAGGAGGTTTTACAGCATACCACTCTTGTTACACTGAAGATCCTGTTTAGAAAGCCATTCGTTATGGCCAGAGCCGAGGTGATTGCTTACTTACTATGCGGCCGTTTCTCAGCATTCTCCACATTCAAGACATTGATGGCCGCTAGCTGCAGCCCTGCGGTATGCCCTGTGCCAGCTGTCACTGCAATGACCTCTAATTATCACTGAGCTCCAGGCTTTAATGTCCATGTGAGTGGGTGTGTGTTTATGTGTGTGTTCCAACTCTCTCCAATACCAAGTAAATACCCTCCAGCAAGTCACAGCCATCTTTGATCAAGGAACACTGCTGTTGGCTGTTTGTGTGTGTGGGCATGCATATGTGTATACGTTATTTGCATACCTTTGTGCCTCATTGTGTGTGTGTGTGTGGCATATAAAAGCTACAGGCAGCTTTATTGGTGTTTACAACAGAGCGGAAAGTTAAAGGAGGTGCAACATTTTCCCACCTGTGGCTAAACAGGAGAAAAGGTCATTTTAATTGAGAATGGGATGTTTCGCTCTCCCACACACTGGCTGTAGGTGGACACACACACACACACGCACACACACACACACACACACACACGCCCTCCACTTGCTGACCTGCAGTGCCAGCCTGATCTCGTATGTCTAGCAGCCCATAAAGGGAGCCTGCAGTGTGGACAGCCCCTTCACACTCAAGGGTCTTTCTCAGATCTCATTACACTGTATTAAAGCTAAGCCCACCATGTGTTCCCACAGTGGAAAATCCTGCTGTTCTCAAGGTATGGCTGAAAAACCATTAATTCCACACACACACACACACACACATACCCTCATCTTATGCTCATACAATCTCCCATTCCTGATGTTCATAAAACCAGTGTGAGATACCAGCTGTGGGGATGGTGTTCCACCTCTATATGAGCAATGAACCAGGGGTGCCACAGACCTGGTGGGGGCCTCATCTCATTGTTCACAGTGGGAGCAGCTCAGCTCATAATATTGAGAAATAGTTTGAGATTTAAAAAAAACACTAATAAAAAAAAACAAACAGAAAAAACAGAGATATTTTCTGAATGAAATCTCACAGGATGTGAAAACTCCAGCCGAGCCTGGAAGCACTAAATCAAGACAGAATTGGCTTCATTAATTTACTTTTTTTTTTTTTCCCCCCTCCCTGTGTCAACGCTGGTATTTTTAGAGCTAACGTGGAGCAGTTCCTTCAACAGCTGTGACCCACCTGGGATGAGTGTGTGTGCATGTGTATTTGTATGAGGGTGGATGCTGTTATTAGTTCATGGTCACCTTCCCGGCTTAGCAACCATGTGACGGCTGGGTGGGGTGAAAGTGAGCCAGGCCACACACACCTCATACGTGGCTTCAATGTTTATGTCCCACAGCTTCATCCTCAGCTGTATATGGATTACAGGAATACGCTCTGGTCGGGATATAGTGTTAGCGGTCAGATATTGGTCTGTGCAGCACCACCTGGGAGGGCTAAAGAGCTCAGATACTGTGGCTGATCCTCCTCACGCTGATACTGATGTATGATCTGATCCTCTGTGTTTCACTCGCGAGGTACGATTTGACACCGAGGTCCAAGGGGCCAAAAAATTTCAACTGCGTACAACCCTAACCGGCTACACAGAGGGATGAGGGATGGGGAGGCCCAGGACTCTGCGTCTACAAAAATAATAATAACATGCTTCTTTGCTGCTCCCTCCGTGTCGAAATCCCAGCCTGCTGCGATCACAGGGGCAAGAATGAATTCCTGTCTGGAGATGCCAGAAGCTGTTAGTCTGAGCAGCGGAGTTCACTCGCTCAGCCCGCTCCAGTCAAACAAGAGGGAGGGAAGATGAGGGTTCTTCTATACAAGGAAGTGCTGCAGCCGGGCCAGCAAACAGTGGAGAGGCAGACATGTCTGCGGGCCTTTAATTCAACAAGGGGATTAAATCAATAAAGGTAACATGAGTTTGACTTAGTGCCGCAGCCATACCTGTGCAGTCAGGTTTATTTCCTTCCTCTTCCCATTCATTAATTCTTCTCTCCTTTCTTTCATATCTTCTCCTTCCCTCTCCACACCTCTCCTCCATTTTCTTCCTCTTTCCCCTGGCTTCCCTTTTTAATCAAACCTTTAATCCACTTATTTTCCCATTTATCTTCTCTCCCTCTTTCTCATACCCTTCTCTCATGCACTCTTCATCCGACATCCGCTTTATTCCTCTCTCCTCATTTCACTTGTTTCTTCATCTGTTCTCTTATGCCTCTCTGATTCCTAATTCTTATTCTTTTCTTTCTGTTTGTCTTTCTATCCTCATCTTTGCCCTTTTGTACCTTCTTTCTTCCCTTTTTCTTCTTTTTCTCGTCACGCTGTATTTTCTCTTGGAGTCTACCCTATCCTTTGCTCTTCCAAACTTTCCTTCCCTCCTTCTTTTGCCTTTATTCTTCCCCACCTTCACTCCCCCTTTGTCCCCCCTCTCTCTTCCTTCCCTCTCTCAACCGTGTCCTTGTACCTGTCTGATACATCGACAGGCAGACGCTGAGAGGACGGAGCTACGGTTTGCACATTCAGGTCGATGTGTACATTGCGACAGCTATTAAATGCTGCTGTCTCTGTAGTGACAGGCTGCTGAGTGCTGTGGTTGATGGGACACAGTTAAAATTACAGCAGCATATTTCCAGAGAGGCTCTCGAAGCTACTTCACATGCCCCCTGCCTTTGTGCAACAGCAGCATATATATTGCAAGGTATTAAAAGCACAGGGTCACATATATCTTCTACTCAAACACATCCTCGGCATCCATGAAAAGAAGGCTCATAGCTTTCCCACATTGCACCTGGATGAATTTTGAACCATCCACACTTGTCCTCTCTCCTTCCTTCTTCGTTTGTCTTGTTTTTCTTTTTCAACCCAGTATTTGACACCTCTGAGCTGCCACCCTGACAGCTGATTTATTTCCATTAGGTGCGAAAGGTTGTCCCACCATGAAGGATGTGCGGCACTGGAGGGGAGGTGGCAGGTAGCATGGTGTTACACCACATGCCCTTAAACTTTGCATTGTTGTCCCGCTGCACTGACGTCATTTGACATTCATACCTACCTCATACCCTACAAAACGGCTGATCTCGTTACCATTCAGCAAGGCGGAATTCAAGAAGAATAAATCCTCGACTGTGTAAGAGTTTATAGGGCTCCTTGGATGTTATTTATCCCTGTAGCCAGGGGGAGATCCCATGTGAATACAAGGCATTCAGGGGTTAATGCGAAATCCTCCTTATTCCCCTCATACAGGATGATTTATTCCTCCGACTTAAGTTGTAGCACATGTGTCTCGCATGGACAGAGCAGCACATCGGATATGACTGCTGCCCCTGATGCCTTGGGAGTCATTTGTTAAGGGTCCAAAGGGGTCAGGGAGAATTTTTGATCCCACAATCAGCCAAGTCTGCTGGTAGTGGCCTAACTATCAGTTGCTGGACATGTTGAACCTTAAAGGTTCTTTGTGTTGCTTAACAAGCAGGAGGGTTCAACTCAAGTGCCAACAGCTGGCAAGCTGTCAAGCTAACAGCCATCCTGGAGGAATATACGCACCAACAAGGGCGTCACTTTCTGTCAAAAAGTGGTGGGGATGTAATGGATCACATGAAAAAAAATACAACTCAAACAATCTGCAAACTAATGGGCAAAAGCTGGACAACTACAAAATACTCAGCATAAAACACATTCAGTGTCTAATATAACCACCCTAACTGTGACAAAATAGTAACATCTGAACCACGTTAACTAAGCTGGAGATCAACCTCACCTTCAGAGGTTACAGTAAACCGCCTTGTTGTTTTGGTGCTGCAAATTTTCAACATTAGAAAAACATGACTCAACTTCAACAAATCATGACTCATTGAGAGCATAAAGTGTAAACATCGATATTGATTGTTACCTTTTTCAGTTTTTTTTGGCCCTGACCCATAGTTAGTTTGGAGTGTGCTGGTTTCTTTGGCCAGACTGACGTAGGCTAACTGACCTCAGTGGTCAGGATCGCTCTGCTGATGAAGGTCGTGGTGGCATCATAAACAGTAACTTTCCTCGACAGCAGCAAACATAACTTATACACGTAACTCTCTACCTGTTACATGTATTTTACTGTAGTTGGCTGTGATAAGATGCAGGTGCACTGCACTAAAGGCAGATTTGCTTCCTACGCCTCCATGCATAGGCTACATGTTTATGGCTCAGTGTGGAAGGAGTATAGGAAGGAGTTTTTTTCTTAACCTTATGTTTTATGGACCTGATGAGCATTTGGTTCTCATTTACTTTGCACTGTATATTTTCTTATTCTGCAAATAAACCATTCTCAAAGCTTTTTTCCTTTGCTAACTTTCCATGGTGCAAGCTGTATCTCAAAATAAAATACTTATAATAGGTATCGGGGTCAAAAAATCGGCCATTTCAAAAAGGGGTGCAGACATATCCCCGTGCAGCTTCCTCAGTGTAAATGACACCTCTGCACGCCAGGTACAAACTGTTAACTTAACACTGAGAACGGGGAGCAGCCAGCCATTGTACAGGCATCAGATCTCTGTTACCGAATCACAAGAGAACCTGGAAGTGACCAGCGGCTACAAATCTGTAAGAGCCATTAAGGTGAACAGCAAAGGTTAGCAATCAGGATGTCAAAGCCTTGTCGAGGCTTAAAATACACCATTGTCCCTATTGAGGGGGCATTTTCACCCTCCTTCACCATTGTTCATCCCCGTCTCCTGTATCCACTTGGCTTCTATTCTTAGCTCTATTGTAGCTGGGATTACGGTGACATGTTGTCTTTTGTGACTCTTACAGCAGCTACAGCATCTGTTGCCAGGACAGCCACAGGTCACTCAGTACAAGTTACGGGTGTCGTTACACACTTTGCACCAGGATAAGGTGACGTGGTTTTGAAGACGCCTGCTCCCAAAGGTGGATAGTGTTTGAGGGGGATTTTATGGCATTACCTAAGAAGGCACATTTAAATAACAGACACTTTTTAGTAAGTTTAGTTAATCGTGAACTATTAAAAAAAAAAAAAAGCTATAAAAAGATTCTTTAAAGTATAATATATAATAAAAAAAATGTGTCAAGAGTTGTTTACATAAATCAATACTGTGCTCATGCCTTAATGCTTCATATTAAGCTACTGCCAGAAGGCAGTTATCTTAGCACAAAGCGGACATCATTTAGTAGCCTAATTTTCCATTTGTAGGCCTACAGTCTGTGCAATCCTAAAATAAGCTAATCAACAGCTTAATGTGACAAGAATATCAATTTTCTTATCTCACTCGGGGAACTGTGTCAAACTACTTAACTTCACGACAACAGTCTACAATCAAGTCATTTGTCCTCGGGAAAACCAATTTAAAATCTAACCAGGTTGTTGTTGGTCAAGAAACACCACTTCGTCCTCTGTGTTTTACTGAGGATTCAACATGCAGCTGCTGGTTAAAGAGTTAATACTGAAAAGAGAGGGAAATACTCGACAGGGTGTTGGGAGCACTGGGGTAGAAATGGAAAAGGTTTTCCCCCTGCTCAGAGGTTAATGAGCATGAAATATGATGTATGACGCTTAGACTAAGTTTCAGTAAAGCTAATACAACGCCACAGTATATCACCGTTATGGAGGAGTGCCACAAAGCACGAAAAGTACATGGCGAATTGTTATATGTACGTATAGCTATAGGCTATAATACATAAAAGCTAAAAGAAGACTATTTATCTTGTTTTATGTTTTTGAGGAAACGTTTCCAGTGGCGCTGGTGAAGGTGATCTGGTAAATTGAGTGTGAAACTGGGCGGCTTTGTGACCTCCAGAATCCCTCAGAGCTGGATCTTTATGACAGCTGTCACAAAGGAGCCCCTCACCCCACTGTACCACACATGGCAGGGAGACGTATACAGAACAGATGAGGAGAAAACTGCAGGCTGAATGCTGAACGTGTAAACTTATTTCCCCCACAGCTCAAAACACATCAGGGGCCAAAGTCGGGCTAGTCTGTCAATCAAAGCAGCGTCGCCTCTCTCCAGTGATCAGGTGGGATTTTTTCATGCTGCAGAGCAGTTTGACCCTTTGTTCCCTACTGCACGCCATCTGGACTGTCTGTGTATTTGTTCACCTGTAACATAATCCGTCCATCATACAAACAACTGAGACATCAGCTTCCTGTTTTAGTTAAAGATCCTTGACTGTGCAATAAGTCAGAATTACACTTTTAGTACCAAACAACAGAGTGTACATCATTCATTAGAGTTAATTATACAGTGATACAGTAAGGATTTTTGTTCCTGCATGCAGAGGCCTTAACTGCTGTTCTTCAATATTTCTTCATATATTTATGATGTGTTAAAACATAGAGGTTAAAAGTGATGGATTTATTTTCAGTTGTCTTTCATTTTCTTGAGAGGAAACATTATTTTAAAATGTATTTTTGCAGGACGTCGCAACATATGAACAATTGTTTTGTTCCATGCAGAGGGAGGTTATATTTTTCCCTTTAGAGATGTGTGCTGACAGTGTTATCTATTGTATGGGAAGCTTTATCCATCCATCTCTGTGTAACTAATGAGACTTCAACGATATCTGATGTTTTCTCAGATGTAATTCATGTTGTGGCTACACTAAAGAAAGACAGGTAAAAGTTCAGCCCATTTGAAGCCCACTCAGGCCCAGTCCCGCGACTTCACGCTAATTGAGTTATCCCTGAACCGGCAAACAAAACAACTGGAACAGCTGCATTGTTTCCTATGAGGAAGGACTACCAATTCTGATAATGTATCCACATATGCATCCAATAAGAAGTGGCGGGAAATGGGGGTCAAAGTTGACATTGCTAAGGCCGACAAAACATCAGAAGACCCAGATATAAATCTGGCAAAGTCAATATTAGTCAGATAGGAGAAATGAGGACTTTGAAGAAGACATCTCTAGATCAATGCAATGGCCCTTGGGGCTTTCATCCCTCCTCTTTTTAACTGTGCCTGCACTCCAGCCTCTATCTCATCCATCTCATCTGCACCAGCGCTGTGAGGCTGCTCCCGCTCGCCCAGCTGTCTGCTCAGGAATCCACATACCACCTATTCTCCGTGCTCCCCCACCCCTGCCAAGGCCCATTCAGTCCACAAACAACAAATAACCTACCTCAGCTGATGGATGACTCACTGTGAAACCTAAGATGGAAGCTTTCATCTTGTCTGCAGTGTTCCTGACAGTTTAATGTCAATGGAGGCACAACAAAGTTTAGATCATAATGTAAAAAAATTGGCACAGTTGGTTGAGGAAAATACTGGTATTTATCCTGTGCCTGCAGATAAAGGCTGACAATGCATGTTTTTTTCATTAATACTGTTAAATACGGCAGGACGTTGACTCTGAGGCAGGCGAAGTTTCAAAGTATTTATGGTAAAACTTGCGAAAAAAAAGTCTTAGAGCTGGCCTGAGCTGGCTGAGGCGGCGTTTCCAAACACGAAGCAGAACTGGCAGTTTCGGATGGGGTTCCTGGCACCAGATATGTTTGAGAGCACAGCGATCAGGCAGCGAGTCCAAACGGGCCTGGCAGGCGAGGCTGGCAACTGGAAAGGTTTACGTGGTGAACCTGAAATGCAGGCAAACAATAGTTACTCCAGAGCAAACAGGTACACTGGCAAGACATGACGCCCAGAAATACTTGGGCTGTGGCGTACATACCAGACTGGTTGACCTGGAGAGAAGATCTGGGGTTTCCACACAGCAGCTGATGAGTAGTGGGTTAGTTAGATGAGTCTCAGCTGTGCAGGTGAACAGCCAGGAGAAGGAATCATGAGACCACATCCATCTAGTAGACATACACGCAGTCATGCACACATACACAGAAAGACAGGACTAACAACATTTTGGTCAAAGACAAAAAACAAATCTCATTGCACGCACACACGTGCAGTAGATCCGGCTAGGGTGCTGGATATAGGAGCAGCGTTACAGTTATCCAGGTTTTTTTTCTCCAAGTCTGCTATAGAGTTAAAATTGATAGCTGATTTCACAACATACTCTTCTACTGTAAAGCCTCTTTGAAGTCTGAAAATATTTTCTTTTATTTATTAGTCCTTAGCTCAGCGCTCCAAGCTCACAAAGCGCCCAAACTTTTGATGGTTTTATGCTTTTTAAAGTTGCGTCCAAAACTTCAAATTCCTCTTTGAGAACTACGTTCACAGATTCAGGAGCAGCTCTGGCTCATGTTTCACATTTTCACCACAGAAAGTATCCATGCAGACCAGAGTGACTGATTACAAAGAACGCACCTGTACTCAGATCTCAGATCAATCTTTTGGAGTCTAAAGTGCTGACGGTGCTCGTAAGCCCGTATTAGATCTGCCTATTAGCCAGTGTCAGTACTCCTAACAGATACTTATAATTCATAGACCTTTAGCACATCAGTTCACAGGAGCATCCTCCCAACCCATCACATGAATTACTCCCAATGCAATCAAAAATATTTTCCCTCTTTTTACTTCCAAAATCTTCAGTGTAGTCTTTTTTCCCCTCTGTGGTTTCTCTCACAACCAATCGATAGATTTCCCTTTGAGATATCACTCCCCAAACTGATCACAACCACTTTATCAATACAC
>OMNW01010356.1:0-10609 GCA_900303245.1 Selene dorsalis
TGCCTTGTCACAACCTCACTGATTAGCCCCCAGGAGAGCGGTGGAAATACTCGCACACGCTTTTTTTATTGTGTTTGAAAATACGCAGCACTTCTCTCATTGTGTATCTGGAAGTCATCAAGAGCTTCAAACCACACACTGATGTTGGAGCACCACTCGGATTAAACTGAAGTCAACTCTGATCGTGCACTTTTGCCAAGACCAGCTGAACTAACAAAGTCTAGTCTTTCAGTCTGGATCTTTCAGATGTCAACACTACACGTCAGGGAGATCAGTTCAGGGCAAGCTAGGAGGCTGAACACTAAACTCAGACCAGTTAAAAGCCACAAACGCGGGCGGTGACATTTAACAGAACCCTCCTACAGTTGAGGTCAGTTTAATCACCACCTTGTTTCACCTCTAAAGAATGGTGGAATGAATAAGAATTAGCACAGAGGTCAAAGTTTATTTACCATGACAGTTTGGATTTAGATTCATTTGGTGTGTCTGTGGCCATCTCTCCTTGGATCGAGTGTGAAAGCACATCCTTATGTTTGATTGCTGGATGTCTGTTCCCATTTCTCCACATGCCCATCTCTGTTTGAGTGACGGCCTGTCTGCACGACGTGTCCCTGCAGCAACAGCGTATATCACACATATAAATGAATGCATACAGACAGAAGCAGGGGCACACACGCAGACTGCAGGGCATGCATTTATAAGCACGTCATGTTTAGACACACTGGACTGGCCACTTACTTGGCTCCAATAACCACAGTGAGATTGATGCAGAATACCACGCGACTGGGCAGGTGGCAGCTGCATCAGGAAGTAGGTCCACAGCAGGCCAAAGAACCGTGTGCTCACAAGAGCTGCCCGGATATGTGGAGATGATCAGGTGGGCATTGACGGCTGGCTGGGTGGTCGCCCAGAAAAGGGTGGCAGAGCAGGTGTAGGCTGGAGGGAGACTAGGGATCCCTGTCTTTTTTAGTTGAGTTTGACTTGTTACCCTCCAAAAGCATCCGATTGTTCTTTTTTCCTTTCATTTGTTTTGTGAGCGCTGTGTTTGCTCGTGTCGTTGTCATTGAGATTGGCATTGTTGTTCAGAAGTTGCCTCACAGGACACCGAGAGCACGGATCCACATGGAGTATCAGGTTGTCTGTTTTTACAGGAACTGAAACTGTTTCCCTAAGTGTCAGCTCACACAAACACATGTTTCTTGTACATGTGGATCATTGTCACTTTGCATCATCACTGACAGGTGTAGAGTCACACAGTGGCAACATTTACATCTGTATTGTGTATTGTGTATTGTGGTATGCATTGTCGGTAGAAAGCAGCAACACATAGTCAAATAGAGGGGATTGTGGATACAACTAAGGTATGTATGAACTCCAAGCACTGTTCTAGTTCATAACCTGTCCTCATTGTAAAAGGACAGTGAAGATTCCTCCTTATTATAAATCTTTTGAATCTACCGAAACTTTCACCTAAAAGAGCACAGAGCTCTGGGATGGTTTCAGTGCGATCTCCCTGTGCTGCTACGTTACATAGCAGTTTCATAGCAGTGATCACGACCCTGTCCCTGCACGAAGACCGGACAGATTCTATTTAAAGCAGATTTAAATGACTTCTTGGCTCCCCCACTGTGCACCAGCAGCACAGGTGGCACTACCTTTCTTCAGTGATAATCCTCTAAAATGTCAGGCCTAAGTGGGAGGCTGCTCCTCATCTGCTGAGCTACAGAGTCGCCGGACTTACTTAAACACTATTCAGTCCGACAAGACAAGATTAGCGTGCAGTCTAATTAATTCTCTGCATGTTTTTGACTCAACAATCAGCTCTTGGTTTGATGTTTGCGACATTTGCTGTCATGCTGATTTCCCTCATTCAGTAATGTGGTAGATCTACACAGGCTGTTGCTCCGTCGGTTTGCATTAGACTAACTTAAGTATGGGTTAAAGTGGGTGCTTTTAAACATTTCACAGATTCTGCCCCTGAATACCAAGTTCAATGTGATCTGTCTCTTAAAGCCTCGGAAGACCTGTTTTTTTCAAACAGTTCTACAAAAGTTTGAATTATTTTGAATAGAAATCTATATTTGCTCTTACTCATTGGTTGGAGGTGGGTGTGGCTCATTTAAAAAGGTAACATTGCAGATTTTTGTTGGAGGTCAAACCATTTGAGTTTGAAACCCTTGATAAATAATCAGTATGCATGTTTTGTTTTTTTAATCAAATCTTGATTGTTGCTGCTGCAGTTCAGAATATTTAATCCCATAGATAAGTACATACGCACTGAAACTAAGTTCTGGATGTGAGGAATATTATCTTGTATTCTGACATGAAAAAAGTGTCTGAAAGCCTGACATCTAATGAAAAAAGGTTTTACAAGACTAAAAAGTGTACACTCAGCTCTGAAATACAGTCTGTCGAACAAGGTCAAATGTACGTCTGCAAAGGTTTCAAAATAAAGATTGAACTCAGGTTTCAGTGTTTCTGAAATTTTTGCAGATCACCATGTATCATCACCATGTCTCAATCATGACATGTCAAACAATTAAACACATGAACGCAAACACGAACCCTCTGTGAAGAGAGTGCTGCAGTCAGGGAAAAGTACAATATAATGTTTGCAGAGATCAGCCTATCAAAACAAAGTGCATACCGTCAAAACTTCAGTCATGCAAACAATGGGTTTTAACCTTTTAAATGGTTCTTAATGACATGATATATTTCCTGTAGTTCTCTGGGGCTTTAAGATTTATATTTTCCTGTAAGTCACAGACTTCACAGCTAAACACAGATCTGAAACTTAGTTTTGTGGTGGAATGTGCAGATGTGTGCCAAGTTAACAAAAGTATGCAGCTTTTGTGTTTATTTGAAGTTAGATTTTAAATGGCGTGACTGTTTGATTTCCCTGTCATTAGGAAAGGATCCCATGGCAATGAGAAGATTAGGCTTTTCCAAAACAGGGTACTTGTAACAACCTTAGCAGAATTCATTTTACTTTTTAAAATGGGTAAAATTATCTGTTCTTTGTCTCCTCACCATTAATGCCAAATGTAGAAAGAAAAAGAGGGAGAAAGAGCACACACATCGCATCAACAATGGATTGTGAAGGAGAAAGAGGAAGAGATGAAAAAAAAAAGAAAAGGAAAAGCTACAGTGAACTGAAATACTCAGTGAAATGCTCCTCTCCCACTCCCCCTCCCCTCATGTGATCCTATATATGGGTTAGTGGAATTGAAAGGCTGCAGGTTGTGGAGACAGCAATTGGCTGCCTTTGTGTTAGTGGAATTGACAGGCAGCAGAGCGGTGAAGCTGCTACAGGGTATGTGGTTTAGCTGACTTGATAGACACCATTTTTTATTTTTTTATTTTTTTATTTTCCGTTTCCTAGAGAGCCGGGCCGCTACAGGCAGTTTGATTAGGATGCACAGTCAAATGGAGTTTGCTCAGCTTGTCTGGGGTTGCATACAAGTGGCTGAGGTCAGTTTGGGTGTGAAATAAAAGCCTGTAGTTTATGCTTGCATGGGAAATGCCTGTTTATGAGAAATAATTGGAGACATTAAAAATTCAGGCATCTTCCTCATGGCCTATAAACTAACCTTTAGATAATCTCTTTGCCTTTGTTTCGGCGATTGTGGAGCACAAGAAATCACATGAATAATGACCCGTTTGTGAACCAGGAAGTGGTTTTCTAACAGTCTCGCTTAATGAACCAAATATTTACTTTAGCTGCTCAGTTGTTATGGCAACGTACAGGAAATGTTAACAGGTGGAAGTTGTCAAGCCGGTGTAGCTTAGCTCTTCAAATCTGCATGTTTCCACTGTAACCCCTTGTCCTGAGGATCTGGCACTTGTGAGGAGGGTGCTCACAATAAAACATGTATTATGTTTGACACATCATAATCGCCCCTTAAGCACATGACATCATAGTGCTAGACTTTTTGTTATTATTATCTTTTATTTATTGACTTTTCTCCCTCATTTGCCTGTGTGAATGTCTCTCTCCTTTTTCCTGAGAGTACATGAGTGTGTATTTGTGTGTGTGTGTGTGTGTGGATACAAGTAGTCCATTGGCACTTGCCTCTGGGCATGTGTGTGTGTGTATACACTTGGGTGTGGTGTGTTGTGCGCGTGAGTGTGTGTGTGTGTGTGGTCATGCATCAATAGCTATTATGTAGCAGATCTGTCAGTCCTCTTGTTTTATTTCATCATGATGTTGAAAACCAATAAAATATGATTATAGGGAGAAAAAGATGAATCATTATGATAATGTGTTAGTATCTTAACTAAAGACATTAATTATTTCATGTGTCATAATCTGATATCTATCTTCTTTATTACTGGTGCTACAAGTGTCACGTTGCATCATGTTTTCATTTCAGTATAGGGGGAGTATTATGTAGTATGCCTGTATTCACATTGCTGATGTGAGAAACCTACTACACAGATACATCATAAACATGTACATCGTATGGCATTAATGGCATGAACTCAAGTACTGCTTATATATGCTGCAGCTACTGCAACAGTAAGGTTAGAAAATAATGTTGGCATGTGCTGTTCTTGAAAATTAACTGTGTTTTCTCATGATTTCTGAACATAAAAGACATAGAGATGAAAGAGGAAGAAAAAATAGGAGCCATCTTTGTAGATTAATTTAACAGTGTTGGAGGTAACAGTTATTGACTTGAGACAGACTCATATTTTCACCTTTTGAAATATACTGCTCAAGGGTGCAGTCTCTCTCTATCATACACAGTATGCATTAACTATGAGGAGCAGGGTTACTTGTGCATTCCATTAATGTATAAAATGATTATGCAAAGTGTCTATAAAATGTCAGAAATCAGCAATCATAGTCTCCCAGAGCTCATGGCCAGCTCCTTATATAACTTCAGGAGAGCAAATGTGAAAATATTTAGTCACTGATTTTCTTGTATAAATCATCAGAAATAATGAAAAATGACAGTCAGAGGTTTGCAAAGTAAATTCTGTCAGTTTCATCTAACCAGCAATGCAAAAGAAAAAAAAAAATGCATTCAACCATGATACGGTATACTTGACAAAAATAAGCTCAATAATTATCATGTTTTAAAAGCTGAGGTTGAGACAGTGTTTGGCACATTTGTTTGAAAAATCACTGACAATAGGTTAATGAAAAGGCAACTGAATACATTTCTCCCAAGGGACTGATCAATTAACGATCCCCAAAGGGATTGATAATATATGAACCAGAGAGGCAACATGTCATCATGTTTTGGAGGCTAAGACCAGTGAATGTTTGGCATTGACTTTAACAATTCATCAGTTGGCTAAATAGTTGTCCATTATTACCAAATAATCAGTGACTATTCAGCCCTGTGGAGAATGTAATTTTAGCCAAAGCAATGTTTTAAATCTCATGTTCAAAATATTTTATAAGAGCCCCTCCAGACTGTTGTACTGTCTCAGGCTGCTATTGTTTAAAAGGGACATGTGTCTTCATCACTGTGTCAACGACTGTCTTCACTATATTGTACACACTGTGGTTACTGTCCCCTTGTTTTAAACTTACATTTCCAAATTAATTTCTTTACAAGTTCTCTCCACATCTATGTCTGTCAACTCTAAAGGCATATTTATCAAACTGGAGCCTAAAATGAAACAGATGTTTAAGAGTGACTCACCAGACGAGAGATTCTTTTTCCTGTTAATTACATTGATTTATTGTATGGGCCTTTTGACTTGTGCCCCACTTGTTATTTCGGTGGAGGTGAAGAGAAATGCAAAGTGTGAAGATGAACAGCACAGCATTTCAGCCCGAGAAAAAGATGCCAGCTCAAAATAGACAAACATCTTGAAAGAAGAACAAAAAAAACAAACCTAACTATAATTAAAACCAACTCCTTATCAGCAGTGTGAATTGAGATTCCTCCTACCCTCTACCCTAAACCCACAGGAACTGGGAACTGGAATAATTGTTGTTTTTCTTTTTTTTTTTTCTCTCAGAGAAAGAGAAACAGGAGACAACAAGCTCAGATTGCTTTTGTCTTGGTGACCTTGTTTTTTCCACCATGTTGCCCTCAGAATAGCTCTGAAAAAAAAGTAATATTTTTGACTCTTATTGGTCTGACATCTGAAATACTTCTATCGTCAACGCACCGTTGAGAATAAGATACTGTACCACTCTTTTAAAGTTAAGGCAAGAAATTCATTTCAAGATGAATTGGAGCTGACTGGTGTCTAAGGAGTCAGCGTGAATACAACCGTATGAAGCCCTTTTGTCATTGTTCACCCTCAGAAGATGAAAAGGGAAAATGTTCTTGTGTAGCTTTACTTCACTGAACTGACGGGAGAGCATGAAAATTATTATCTGGGGAGCGAAGGGAGGTCGGAAAAGGGAAGGGGTTCAGATTTTTAATCATCTCACAGCAAAGATTTCATTTTATTAAAAATGTGAAAAGAATACATGACATGTATATGTATGTATGAGCGTGCATATTTTCACATTAATACAACAATCGTCCTTATAAGAGTTTTATTATCTACCTCATGACCACAGGCTGATAGAGCTGATCTGTTTTTACACAGCATTGTTTTTCATTGGCCTACAGCAGCTGTCAACTTCAGTTTACTTTGCATGTGAAAGGTGTGGTTACATGTGTTAAATCTGTCATGTAAAGTGACATGACAGCTCCATGCAGGTGCAAAAGTAGAGAGGGGCTGGTTGTCATGTTGTCTGTAATTACAGAGCCTGGTAATTACACTGACATTATTTGATTTGGGTGCCATTTCAAAAATTGTGATTCCATTAAGTTTAATTAGAGTACACAGCGTTGTAGCCTGATGGACCATGGATTTTTTAAGTTGTTACAGTTTCATAATTCAATATATATATGCAGTATGAGTATCCTTTTATTTACACTGTTAAAAATCCACTAGTGGAAAAACTAAACCTCTATATTACTTTTAATCTAGTTTGCCATTTATGACATTAAAGGGAGGGACCAAAGACAATATTACTAATGCAGGGAAAGTTCAGACCCCCATCTCCACCCTAATAATTTTCATACAGTCCCTTATTTTCTTCAGCATATTTCAGTGTAGTCTACCCCGAAGCTCTGCACTTCTGCTGTACCTGTTCACCACCTCCAATCCTTTCTTCTCTCAATCTGTTTCCTGGCCCTCTGTGTGTGACCGGGCCCATCCAGGCACCAGGGTTGAGTTATTAATGCCCGGGGAGGCAGAGAGATGATTTCATTGCATATTCAGCTGTGGGGATGGATGGCTTTCAGAGGCAGCCAGGGGAGTGCTGGGGAGGAGAGCCTCTGTAGAGAATAAATATACCTGTCTCCTGCTGATGCATCGGGCCACACTCACTGCAATGCAAATCAAGCACTCTCTTCCTCCTAAATGCCTCCAGTATTACTCACCTATTCCCACCTGGATCCCAACCAGCCAGAAACTCAGTCACTCCCCCAGACTCAGATGAGGCTTTTCTGCGTGGTGTGAAAGAGCTCTCAGGTACGGGCTGCCTTCCCAACATGGTTCGGCTCGCATTTGTTGACGATGATATGACAAGCATCCGAGCCTTATCATCACGCTGCATTTCCCAGGTGACTTCACAGGTTCTGCTGTTCATTACCCATCCTGACTGCCAGATAATTAAGGGCAAAGGCTTGGAGTTGACATTAAAGCAAATGTTGTGAATGGTTTCTCAGAGCCTGCACATCAGCCATAACTGTTTTTGTTATGAATTAGAGGCTGGGTTTTAAGTCTTTTGGTCTGTGTCTTGAAATTGGCTTCATTTTCAGTCTGGTTTGATCAGTCTCAGACAGTATGAAAAGAATTATTATTTTATTTTCAAGACCACACGAGTAAATAACTGTGTGTTCATCACTCAAGCTCTTGTACTTTGTCTGATTTCTTTTCCCCTCTGAGACTTGATGTGAACTTATCATATGCAATGCCGAACACTGACTGGTAGCCAAAAGTTTAAGGGATTTCAAGGATATGAAGACAAAAGGTAGCTGCAGTCCTTTTCATCAAACCTGCATTTGTGAGCTTGACATTTTCAGAAACACTGTTGCCATGTAGAAATTTAGGCTACTGTATGAAAGTTTATTGAAATATACGAGTGATGAAAACCATATACATATAACACTGCTAATGTGCTGTAGCAGCAGCAGCTATTGCTGTATTTGAATGTACCACAAAGGAAAGGGTACTATATTTTTGCTTCATTGGACAGTAAGTGAATTATGGGACAGTCCATGTTTACATATTTACCACTTTACTGCTGCTTCTGAGGGCAGGGGGGTTGGTTTGATGTCATATTCTGTGTCTGTCTCTTCTTTCGATAAGTGGTTTCATTGCCCCATTAAGCTGCTGTAATTCCCAGAGTTTCCATACTGTTCCTCCTCCAAATTACATCACTTAAGCAAATGTACATCAGCGCGCTCACATATACTTTTTTTACTACCCCTTTGAGAAGCTCATATGACAATTAGATACTCAAACAAGTACAATTTACAGTCTGTACAAGTACCGCTTTGTGCCATTAAGTGCAGTGTTTCAGAGCAAAGGATTGCTTACTGTATCGAAGCACGGATCACGCTTTGCTTTAAAATATTAGATAATAAAAAGTGTACATGTCAGGATTGCACTTTGATGGCTGTCCACTGTTCATTTAGGTGGTCTTGACTTCATGTTAAAGCAACAGCACATTAATTGTAGGGCTCAGCCACGTCTTTGATGTCAACTTCTCCCTGTTTTGTTGCGTTTGATTTATTCAAGTGAAAAGTTGTTGATGTACTACCACCTTAAATAAGCTTAGACCAGCTTATTTAACTTACCAACATATGCAAATAAAGAGGATAAACAGAGACTGTGACACTATTCACTGTGCACAACTGACACTCTAACTAGATAGCAACGCAGGGGATTAAACAAGTAAACAGACGAAGAGATACCAAACCTAATGTGAAGTGCTACATGTGACGCCAACAGCAGATATGAGCAGAGAGAGAATCATAGTGTTGACTAACTGCACACATAAAGCAAAGCAACGTTGTTACGTACCCCCACGAATGTGGCAGCAAATTGGAGTGTCTGGAAAACAAGTTGCCACATTTTTTTTATGTCCTTATGACATCAAAGAGGAGCTACTGCATCCAGCCCTCTGACAGGGCATGGCTAATCACTGCCACTGTGTAAATCTGAAGTTACTTTGGTCAGAAAGGTTAAGTATTTATTTATTCTCAGGGTGATCCGTGTTAGCGCTCTCAAGATCAGATTTAGACTCATAGTAAACACTGAGATTAGTACTTTAACAAAGTGACACCGCACTCTTCATCATCATCATCTCCACCTGGCTTCCTCATGTATTCCTCCTAACGGCTGAGTGCTGCTCTGCATGCAGGATGCCGCAGCAGGTGGATTTGGCACTGCAGAGCCGTTTTAACATGTTTTCTGTTGGTATTGCAACCTTGAAACGTGAGCTCCCAGGCTTGTTCATGGAAAAAAAAGATTAATCTGTGCTACCATTTTGCTCCAGAGAAGTGACACCACATGCTCTTCCTTTAGACCTACTTTTACATTGGTGCTGCAGATCAGCACACAAAGCCTTACCAGTCTGACATGTATTTTAATGATACAGGCTGATTTGTATTTATTTATCCTGGTTCATCTGCAGTAGTTACTGTGTATATATACAGTAAAAATGAAACTTGTTATAAAATGAGCATTGAAAGTTATTTTTTAATTGGGGGTTGATTTATCTCAGCTAACAGCAGCTTGAAGCAAATTGTAAAACATGCCTTAACCTCAGTCACAAAATCCTAGCAGTGTCTTGACTTTGCACTGGTCAGTGCACTAAATTATGCTGCAATTATTCAGGTAAAAAATAGCCACTGACACCCCCACACTTCAACAGGAGTTGAAGGGGGAGTGTGTTTGTCATGATAGATGAGCTGGACGTCTCCTGGTGCGTTCTGAGGAGATGACATTCCCGGGCAGCCTCAGATCCTGGCTTCCTTCCTCTGCATGATGAGACTTTTGTATAGGGAGGAGTCTGTAAGCTTCATTTACCGAAGCAGCAGGGAATAATATAGTGCCAGCCTTTGGATGTGTCAGGTCCCATATCTCCGGCTGTTCTATTAGAAATAGACCCCAGTGCGGAACAATTAACCCCTGCCCTCAGCAGCAGATCTGTGCAGTAACAGCCCAGCAAGGGGCAATAAATCAAACCTAGAGGGAGAAGCCCACTCTGCCTCCCCTGCTGTTTGGCTGCGACTATCACCCAATGGACTGAGTTTCCATGATGTTAGATGTACTCTGATCTTACCGCATAATCACTATTAGGTGCAAGAGTGATGTAATAGGTTAGCTGTGGGCAAGGCCACTCGGAGTATGTTGTGCTGCAGTGAATGCACCATCTGAAGCAAGTTCAACACTTTGGGCCAAACAATTTTCTTTGATATTAAAGAATAGGCTTAATGGACTGTTAACTGAAGTGTACTTGTAAGAATCCAGAATAGAAAACAATACTCAAAGTTGGCATGGAAACTGGCTTACTTGTTAGCATGTAACATGCTAGCATGTAGACTCACACCGTCTAAAGTAAATCTTCACAGAGTTG
>OMNW01010358.1:7037-17497 GCA_900303245.1 Selene dorsalis
AGCATGGCATCTTTTGGCCTTTAAATCTTATATGTCCGCCTTTGGACACATCTGTGAGACACTTCATTGCAGGGACGCGTAGATGTGGTCAGTTGGGAAACTTTCAGCACCACAGAGAGGGGGACAGCTCCGCGTCCCGTCAGTCAGTCAGTCAGTCTGTCTGTCTGTCTGTCTGTCTGTCTGTCAACAGGCTGCTCTGACAGCATACACACACCTGTCAAAGCTCCAACACAGCACTACACCAGCTGCGCTGACAATATACGGCATGGTGATATGTGGGGCCGCTTAGTGACAGATCTGCCGCACAAGTGGCACGTCTCGTCCTGTGCGCTATGAGGACGGAGGTCTGCCTTCTCCGGTATGCGTAAAGGCACCGCGCTTTACGCATACCGTAGTCTGCTGCGAGCTCCAGAGTGTAAGCACTGTCTCTCAGAACAACCGCAGCCTCTCGTGTGTGTGAATCATACAAACAACATTGCTCAGCTGCCCTCCACAAAGACCGACGCGCAACATTTTCCATCAAAACCGCGCGCACACACACAAACAGACAGACATAGGCGAAATAAAGTGAAATCCCAACTTACCTCTCCAAAATGACGCGAACGCTGCTGCACGGCTTTTAGACACTTTGAATCAGAAGTGATCCATACCAGCGGCTCCGCCAAACTTTTATTCGCCGCTCACGCTGCCGAGAACGAAAACCGGTGAAACGCAGAGCCTCTAACAACTAGTGATCGAGCGCCTTGAGTGGACGCTGGTTATCCTCCTTTCTAGAACTACAAGCACTGGAAACTCAAAACAAAACAGGAGTCCTTTGATGAAGCTTATCCTTCATGTGGGGGTAAAAAAAATAAATATCCTGTGCCGTAATGTATAGTGCTGTTAGTGCAGCGGTGGAGAGCCAGCGCATACAGATCTGTCCATGCTTCCCCTGCAGGGAGCAGCCGCGTCAGCCTCCCCGGGTCCTAAAGCTGCGTTCAACTAATGACACCGCTATCAGCATCACTGCCTGTCAGGAGACTGTAAACTACACTAGCCACTTAAAGCCACTGCTTTTCAAATGACACGAGTGAACAATGTCTCCGGTCCGCTGCTGAATGAATTCCAAATCAAAGATGCAGATTGGAAGCAAAATTATGTTTTTGAAAATGTTACTTTTCAGCAATTTCTGGAAGATTCCTATCATGGAAGAGTGGGAAGAACTGAGATGATTTCATTCACTTAACTGTCTGTATTTTCATTAACAGGAATTTTAGTCTTTGCTGCATATTATTGACTGACCCGTTCATTTAAAGCTTTTCTGGCATAACAGTATAAGCTGTGGAGAAACATCCCCCACTTTAATAATCACTTGGACCATCCACCACGTTAATAAGTTTGTGTGCATACAAATGGCCTGGCATTTAGCAGCTACAGCCTCACCCTGATGCTTTGTCCCAAACTCACCAAACAGCACAGCAGCTCTGAGTTTGTCTCTTGAAAGTCAAATAAGCTTGCTCATGGCTGTGACTCCATACTTGTTTGTTTGTTTCGGAATACAGATGTTAAGTCCCATCGCGCAAATACAACATTTTATTGACTGATGCACTGGGATGGCTGTTCAGGGTCTAGAAATCTTGGCATTTGAGTTCTCCCACCAACAAACTGCACATCAGTTGGCTTCATTGAGAGAACGCTGGTTAAATTGGAATATAAACAGGAGGGTGTGGCATTAATTATAGTCTTCGTCACATTACGCATCTCATACATTTTAAACAGCTGTGTAAAAGGCACCACGAAAATGGATTACCAAAGCAAAAGCTGAGTTCAGACTAGATTCTTCATTATTGCTGTCTGGAAGAGAAGTGGTGAAGTGGCATATTGATAAATCTAGATTAATTAAACCATATAGCTGGCTATTGTTAGGCTAAACTGGTTAAAATGGATGTATTGGGCCATAAGCAAATAGAAATATGTGGTGGGAGAAAGTTCATTCATTTCAAATGGATTGTCTGAGTCTTTAAATGTTTTGATCGCTCAGAGAATCAAACTACTTTTGAAGTACAAACACATCATACTATAAACACATCAAAGCCATTCAGAAATCTCCACACTTAATGCACATGTGTAAGTGATCCTTGAGGATTTAAGATTCAACTTTTCCCTTTTTCCAAGGACAAAATATTCTATTTTGCTTCAAATTGAATTTCTATATTGATGCATTTATGTATTCCATCATCCTCTTGAATCATTCCATCAATTCATGCATTATGCTTCCTATTTCTTCTTCTCCCTGTTTGGCTATTCAATGCAAAGCCATTTTGAACTCCAGTATCTTTTTTTTAACACTCTCATGTATTTCTATAAGGGTAAATATGGATGTAACCTCTCCCCCTGTCAATCATTGCAAAAGCAGACTTTTTTTTTTCTTTTTTTTTTAAACGGTCTGAACAGAGATTCAGGCTGCCCCTCTTCTCTTCCTGCATCTTAACAGGCCTGTCTGGTGTGGACAGACAGGGAGAGAGGTCATGTCCAGAGGGAATGGAGAATGACAATCTGTCCTAATTCTACCCACAAACTCATAATCCCACACACAGACCTTTAGCGAACCCCTCGCGAACTGCATATGGTGTCTGTTAAGCAGGTCGGCCAACAGGGCCGGTGTTTCATGTCTGAACTGATTTAAATGCGCTGAAAAGAGAAGAAGTGCTGTCTGTTCAGTTGTTTAATAACAATTATGCTTCATTAAATTTTAGGCTAATTAGTTTCAAGGTCCTTGTATGGAGGTTAACATGACAAATGACTGTCAATATTAAACTGGACAACTGCATACTGCTGGAGTAAAGTGGTTTATTACAACATCTCAGCGATGAGGAACACAGGTGTAAAAAGTGTCAACAGGAAGTCTGCTGTGGGGTCTGCCAAGTCAAAATTCACCAGAAAGAACTTGAACAACTACATGTTTTTTTCCTGCTGTGTCATTTAGTGTTTTACTTAATGAGAAAAGACAAGCCAATACACATTCCAGTGTCATAAATCTCCATAACCCAAGATTATCTCACATGCTACAGCATGAATGAGCACTCACTAAAACCTGCATCAGAAAACATAGATTAAGTGAATATCTATCCTGAATTGGTGAAAAGAGTGAGTTCTCTAATGGCATGAAATAATTTAAAGTTGTCAAACATTGCCATTGAAGTTAAAATTAAAGCATCAGTGTGTTAGATTTAGGGAGATCTACTGGCTGAAATCCATCCATCCATCCATTAGTGCTATACTGCTTATCCATGCAGGGTTGTGTGGGGGCTGGAGCCAATCTCAGCTGACATTGGGTTAGGGCAGTATACACCCTGGACAGGTCACTAGTCTATCAACAGTCCATTTGGCTGAAATTGAATCCAGTATTCACAATTATGTTTTTATTAGTGTATAATCACCTGGTATTAAGAGTCTTTTTTTTTGTGTGTGGCCCACCACAAACCCCACCATTTTTCTACAGAATTCAAACCAAACCCTGGCTACAGAGATGAGGTTTAAAAGGAGGAGTATCCACTTGGTTCCAATCTGCAACCTCACCACTGGATGCCACAAGATCACACTGGCCCTTTAAATCAAACTGTTACTAAATTGATACATGTTTATGGTAGATTGATAGTGTCCTGTCTAAAATGTCTTCAAGTCTTAACATGGTCAACTAATGATGACATAAAGCTGCATTCGTTGATATGTGACCACTTAAGGGCAGTGGAACAAGCTGTAAAAACCTAACACATTAGCACTCTATACTGTCCATACAGATCAGTATTTGTCTTTCTGGTCACCTGACAAAATCAAAGTCACTCTACATTTAGCTCTGTTTGTGGTCTCCACTAACACCTCATTCTTTAGCTGCTGGATGCTCCCGGTCACTGGCTAGTTACTGGCTTTGTCAAGCTGCTGTTCAGGATTGAGCAGACAGCATATAATGGATTTGTCAAACATTTTCACTTAAAAAACACTAATGCTTGCTGGATCTGAAAATATAAAATGGTCCATAAAATTGAGGGAGGCTGCAGATTCTCTGTAGTGGTGGCATAGCTTTAACATTAAGCTATTTCAGTAGTAAATAATGTGGGGGAAAGGTTTTATGAGAAAGGTTAGAACCATATCTCTTCAGATCACGTTTTTCAGTACTGCTGCATCAGTTTTGGATCTGTGCTCTGTCATTTCCTGACCCTGTGGCATGCCATTGTAGGTCCTACAGTATGTCACAATGTGATTTTGAAAGGCAGCTAAAGTTCAGATCCATTTACATTCACTTGGTGTGCCTGGGTGGAGAATAAAAAACTGAGGAGTCAGCTGCTGAAGCCACACTTAATATGCGGGATAAACGCCTACATCTGCAACATGTTAATCATATAAAACCAAGAAAGCAATGACACACGATGAGGTCAAGCATCAATCTTGAATCAGAGAATAATACTCCATGATCCTTAATTCATCACTCGCTCCCATGCACAGATTTTGCTGGCTTGTTGGATTTTGAGGAATGGCAGGTATAATTCAGGTATTTACCATTTTGAACATTAAAGCCTCTGGAAACCCAAATTCACAAAAGCCTTCTAACTATGTAATTTATGGTCTTATATACATAATATTAAACATGTAAAATGGGATGCACGTCCACTAGCACCAGTCTCTCCTATGGTCCCTCCCACTTTGAGGGTTGTAAAGACATGTTTCATCTATAAAGACTGGATGTGTTTGAGTGAAAAAGGCTGGTATCAGAAAATCGGAGCAGATTCCTCTTTTCCATGAAAACGTGTCTCAATGAAGAAAGGCAAAGCGCTAGCCCCCCGTTGTCATTCATCTCAGCTAACACTGCATGTAAAAGTTATGTTAACTATTCTACAAGGTAATATTAATATGACTCACAAAACATTTTGAAACTTACCATTCAGTGACCACCACAAATAAATCATTTTTAGCTGGCAGGGCTTCTGCTTCGTACTCTGAATCATCAGAGGGCTCAAACATATACGGCTGGATTTTATTTTACAGTCGCCATTGCTGCGCTATTGCCATGAGATTGTTTGACATGGGCGGAGCCAGTGAGATGTCAATCAAAACGAGGGAGCAGTCAATCAGAGCGTTATCTGCCTGTCCTGACAAGTGGTCTAAACAGCAAAATGAGCCGTTTTTAAACCAGGTTTTCTAATAGTGAATAGTTATTTTCACTGTCTCATGCGTAATGAGACACTCAACTTTGATATAATATAAGCATTTTTACTATTTAAAGCCATGTTTCTAGGAGCTTTAACAGCTTGCAGATTAAATACATGACTGTGTTTGTAGGGATATATGCTTGTGGGAGGCACGAGCCGTGATAGTAAGTGTGATAACTTATGCAAACCACTGTCTCTCACATCACATTAAGCAGGAAGTGTGGCAGCTGGTAGGTGGGAGAGCACGAGATTAAACTTCTCACGAATTTTAACAGGACTTTTAACCGAGATCTGATCACAGCATCCATTCTTTTATGTTCTTTGAAGATGATGCACCATCATGTGGAACCGCCATCAGCATATTGAGGTCTAAATTTCACAGGTGCTTGACGAAATGATGAATGGAGAATTGGTGCTGTTCAGTTCAGTTACCTTACAGCAATACTTCTGAGGAAATTAGTGTGTGTGTGTGTTTGTTGGTGGCAGTAAGTAGGACAGATGGAGAGAAAACAGAAGCAGTTGCAGATGGGTATTGGTTGACTTGAACATTAACTTGTAGACAGACCGACACAGGTCAGCTTTTCAGTAAGACTGCCACATGTTCAGCTTAACCAGCCAGAAAATTTCTTGCTTCTATTCCAGTGTAAACTCACAGTCCGCACACACACACACACACACAATGAGGAATACACAGATGTACCTCATAATTATACTGTATGCAAATCTTTGATATGTGATTTTCTAACATGCCTCATGAAACAGATCAGTCAGAAAAAAAAGGGAGTGGTAAAAGTCAACCTGATGGGCAAAGGGCCCAGAGAAAGAGAAAAATCAGACAGGGCAGAGCTGGGAACTGGAAACTGCCTCTAAATGAATGAAATGAAACCTCTCTGAGGAGCGAGGAGCCAAAGCTGGTGAAGTCAGTTGAAAAGAACCAGTTGGATACAATTGGACTGGCTTTTGTTTACCGCCTCAGCTCACAACAGGAGGTGGTCTCTCTGCTTGTTAGAAGTTGTCTAAGATGTGATACTTTAGACAAAATTGGAAAGACTCTAAGTTGCTTTTGTTGTGGTGAGGAAAACCCTGAAGCTGAACATAATACAACATAAAAATAATAATAAGTTAATAACTTACAGTGCCAGCCAAGCCTTCATGTCAGATGGAGTGCCGGGCAATTTTTAATTGGCTTTTAAGTCCAAAAGAGAGACACACACACACTTGGAAAGTGGCAGCGCTGTTCTGTATTTCAAAGCACCTTTTAAATGAAATTTGTACATTTTTAAAATATAAGATGTGTCGTAATTCCTGCATCATCACAGCATACTGCCATTGTTTTTTGGTACTTCTTATGTGGATGGGTTGTGTGAAACTACAGTTCTAGCTGCTATTAATTCTGTATTTACAGCCTCGGGATAGTCATATTATATAGACCAGATCTATGCCTGGAACATTTCAAGGATTTATCCTCATACAAGGAGGTAAAATATGGCAAACAGGTGTGGAATATCTGAAGACTGTGGACAATGTTCACAGGTTTATGTGGAAAAAATGACACTTGTGAAATGGTAACGTTCACTGTTAAGCAAATGTTGGGTTTTCCTCATGCAATTACTTGTGCTGAGTATCCATTGTTTCTTTTTTTAGAATATTCCTGTGCTAAGAAGATGCTCTGCTAATTAACAAGCTGATGCAAGATACAAACTTTGTGACATGAATCTGGCCATATCAAGGGGATAAAACACATACGCATTTAGTTTATGGAATGCAGAGCTTGTATTGAAATGCAAACACAGTCTTCTCTCCTGGTAGCAAATACTCAATAACAAGCAAAGTAATGGCAGGGTTTGTTTGGTTTATTGCTTTTACTAGCATGTAACTTTAGAAAAAATATATTCTCCAAAACATACCTCAGTTTGCAGAGGTGCTGTTAAAGACTTCTGTGACCCACACTCACTGACCAGCCTAAAGAGCAAGTCTCAGCCTCCTCTCCAATTAGAGAAGGCCAAAGGGAGCTCACAGCTGTCAATCACTTCTGGTCTAGGATTAGTTTTGGGTTTCAGACAACGTCGGTTGATTCAGAGGAGAGCAAGCTCCTGACTCCTTCGCTTGAGACTGTGAGCATGACGGAGATGTAGGTGGAGGAGGTGGAAGGACTAACTCGATTTCAAAAATCTGCATTTTGTAGCTTTGGCTGGTTTCAATATACATTTATAGAACATATAGAAGATTTGTAAGCTTATGTCTAGGTAAGTGTACTTTTGAATAATAAACGATGGTACTTATAAAAACATTACCCTTTTGAGGTGTTTTAAATATGCAGCCCCTCACTGTATGGAGAAGCTTTAGGCATGGCTGGCTGAAAGGTAACATTAATGCAGTCCTAGGGCACACTGGGATGGCTGCAGTACATCTTCCCACTGGCCTTGAGCTCGTTGAGATCCTTGAGTGAAAGGACATGCACTTTGTTTTGCCTGTCCCGCAGGCACTTCAGACCTGACTTGCATAAATATGAGATAATACAAATTCAAACACTTATTATGGAACAAAACGGTAGGTATCCTGTCTTCAAGTTCAATGTTCACTCTCAGTAAACTCCAACTGCTTATGATCTGTTCTTTTAAACAAAATAGTGAGGCACCTTTTTTTTTTTTTTTTTTTGGCTGAGTCACTTTCTGTGTCACAGATGTGACACAAGAAAAGTCATCTCTGTAACCCACACCAAACTAAAGTTTCTCTCTCTCTCTCTCTCTCTGCCCTTCACTTGCATCCCTGAGCAGCAGAAAGGACACATCTCAGTGAAAGGAGAGTTCTTTGAATGCCTGTTGGCTTCATGCTCAGTGGGATAAAGACATGAAATACAGTATGTGTCAGAGGTTTTCATCTGCTATCCCTTCTTTTTGAGCGGTGTGCAGTTGTGCTCTGAATCCTGTCCTGGGGTGGTCTTCTATCCTGTCTGACTGGGGTGGATGGAAAAGAGAAAGTCATGCTCTGTCCTCAGGCTCACATGATTTCCTGTCTCAATGCGAGGCCTCTGAGCTGATTTCAGACTCCCTCGCTTCTTCCTACAGCCCTAATTGCTTGGCCCACTTATGACTGTGATGCTGTCATCTAACCTCTCGGCAGCCTCCAGTGTACCAGGATCTGCCACAGCATGACAAAAATGCTTTTTTCCCCCTCAGCCTCTCCTCTCCAAATAAAGCAGACTGCCTCCTATCTGGGCACTATGTTTACAACAGAACGAGTATGTCACAAACTGATCGCACAGTCGACACCATTATGTTTGCGTCATTTCCACTACCTCCTCCAGAGCACAACAGGTGGTGCTGCTATTTGTTTGATAATTATTGTGGCCACACGAAATGTATGTTGTAGAACACACTTCACACACTGTGTCATGTAAAAGAAATCTTTGGATTAGCATAAATTTTAAAATAAGATAAGCAGGAATAGATCCCTCACAGTGTATGTACATAAATTAGAGATAATGTAAAGAAATAAGCTCCTTAGAATCATGGGTTTGAGGGAGATGATCAACAAGACTGATCAGGAGATCACCAAAGTCATTTAAGTCAACTTAAAGAGGAACTATGCAAGATTGGCACCTTATTTAAACAGCTTTGGAGTAATAGTGATGGTTAAATGACTCGTTACGGGGAGAATGGAGGCTCTCTGCCTTCCACCTAGGGTCTCCGACCAGGTGACCCATATCTGGTCTCGCGAGAAACATGTACTGCTTTACGCGCTACGACACAAACAGGCGCAGAAATCTGTAATCTCGTTATCCACCTTGGTAGACATCGCTGCAAGGATTTCCTTCTCACCTTCTTCGTTGAAAACAAAATGCACATGGCTGGGGGGGGACTTGGGGTTGCCTGTAGTCAAAATATGCACTCCAAAACTGTAGGGGGAGCTCAGTAGAGAGAAAAAAACGTCCAAAACAGTGAAAAACCACAGACTTGCAGAGTTTCCCTTTAAAGTTCATATCTGTGGGCGTGCTGTTTTGAGTGACAGACGGGTGAGCGTATGCCTGCCACTAATCAGCATTCACCAAAGTCTCAGTTCTGCACAGGCCCCTCTCCTCCTCTTTGTCCAATTTTGAATAAGATGGGAGTAAGGCAGAATCAGGTTCTGCCAAGAGGCGACACTGGAGCAGTTCGGCCCTTACATACAGCCTATGGTACAGACCTACCTACTCTAATCACCTTTCTGAGAAACTGTTAAGTGTTAGACTGCTACAAAAAAGGGTTTAAGTTGCACTAACCTCTGATGCATTCAGTCCTGTTGGTACTTATATTCTATCCCTGCAGCTGTGTGAAGGGCCTCTGTAGACATGTACTCAGTGAAGCAGGGCATCGGTGCAAAGACAGTAAAAACAGAGCAGGGAGTTCAGGCATGACCTCACCTTCTTTCAAGGTGCACCGAGAAGGAAAACTGACTGACAATAAAGTTCAAGTAAAGGTGAAGTTTGGAGCCGTACGGATAGAAACACAGAAACTGTTCGGTAAACTCGACTTCATCATGGACATGGAGGTAAAATGATGTTTGTTGTAGAAAGAGAGAGCTCGCCTGGATCATTTCTGACATTTTGTTGTACACAGACCTCTCTCCTGGATGATATTTGCTCTCTGCAAACACAGGTGTAGCTAATAACATTAATGATGGCCACATTCCATTTCACTGTGCCAGGGCCCCGGTGCCGTGCACGCTGGCTCGCTGGCTCCACTTAACGGGCCACTGAGATGGAAATATTCCATCATTAATGTTACACCTGTGCTTTTCCTGCTAGGACAACTAAATGTGTCTGCCATGAAAAAAGCCTGAGTTTGTTCATCAACTTTTTTTTTTTTTTTTTGGCTAAAGCAAATTACCACCAAGTCTCAGCATGAATCACTTTGCAGTCTTCACACTATTAGCAGAAAAGACAGCGAAGCAGAAGGCACAGAGAGAGAGGGGGAATTGTGCTCAGCTCTGGTGTGAAAGATTCTCTTAAAAAGTCTATATTGCATTTTTACTATGGTTTCCGCAGTCAACAAAAATCCATAGGCGTTTGGTGTTTTATAGGCAAGCAGCAGAGGTTTACCATACACCTGGGATGCCCACACAGCAGCACAGGGGGACGCTCTCCAGATCGCCATCTCCACAGCTTAATGGCTTCTTGTATTGGAAGTTAATTCTATGATGGAATTAAATTATAAACCATGTCCAAACAAATTAATGTCAAGCTGGAAGCAGGTACGTTTTTTTTTTTTTTTTTTTTTTTTTGTTTGTCAAACA
>OMNW01010359.1:0-10695 GCA_900303245.1 Selene dorsalis
ATGTTGATGTTGAGTAGTAAAGCAAATGTCATGCCAGGAGGAGTATGAGAATATTTTAACATCAGTTCAGGAGAAGTTTCAGCCTGTAAAGATTACATGTTCAAACCTGTTAGTGATAGTTATGTTGGATGCATTTTAAATGAATGAAAACAAATGCCAGTATAGAAAGAAGAATGGGCTCCAAAGTGCAGTGTCTTTCTTTAGAGATAAAAATGAAGGGTTGTGCAGGTAACATGGAGGTGTAGCATGACAAGTGTTCACCCTGCTGTAGTGTCATGTGATCTAAAGCATGTATGGATGCAATCATGCTCAAAGAGAGAAAATGTGACGGCAAATAAAGCCCCACGACAGGAGACAGATCCACATCTTAGGCATGACCATGTGTGAGAGAGTGACAGGAGGAAACATGAGCCAATTAATGGTTTAGTTAGAGAGAAGATGAGCAGACGAGAGAACATGAAACAAGAAGCAAACAAAACACCAACAACAAAATTTAAGAGCATGCAGAAGCACAGAAACACCTCTCCAACTTCTAGTTTGTATCTTTTTTGTTCTACATCTTGCAGCTTTCTGGTTTGTATCTTCTCACTACATCTTCATTCAGAACGCTTATTTACAGTGTGTATTAATTCATTAACAAATACCACACTGTAAATATGTTCTGACATCACATCTACTGCCCTGTCTCTGTCTGTCCTGACAGGAGAAGTGTTTCTGCAAACAGCCCACAGAGATTTGTCATCTACAAGTTCAAGGAGGTGGAAGATGCTGGTCCAGGACTTAATATTCGTCCTGTACCAACGTCTTCCTTGTCCCCTGTACCACTCTACCCCCTCCCCACTACCACTACCCCACTCCTCCCCAAAAACCCAGCTCGCTGTCCTTCTGTCCACCATCCCCAAGCCCTCACCGGAGATATCCCACACTCGCACGGTCTGGTCCAGACTGGCGGACACCACCAGGTCCTCTGATGGATGGAACTGGGCGCACATCACATAGTGATTGTGACCGGTCAGCACGCTGTGGATGAGAAGGAAACATTGGGTTTTATCAAAATATAGTCCAGTTCTTCGTTTGGGAAACAAGAGAGCACCAGCATCAAGCTTATAAATGTATGTTTTTCTTTTGCGTTTTTTTTACATAAGGCAGAGAGAACAGCACCGGATACAGTGGATCTTACCAGACGCAGGTCCTGGACTGCCAGTTCCAGATGCGAATAGTCTGGTCATCAGAGGCGCTCAGAATCCAGGGGTACTCCTACAGACAGTGAGATGATGCAGTTAATTCATTCATATCTCACTGACTTTTTCCATGTCATCCTTGACCTCAAATCAGTGATGAAGTATGTATTTTATAGAGACAAAATAAACTCACATGGTGAAAGAAGGTGGTTCTGATGTAGTCAAGATGTCCAAGGAGGGTGAAGAGGCAGCGCCTCAGCTTGTAGTTCCACACCTGGTCAAAACAGGAATATTTACTTAGCACATACACAGGTATAACATATTAATGAAATCTAACAAATATCTGAAATAATATGTCCACCTGACACAATATTATCATGTGACAGACAGTAGATGAAAGCAAAGCATAATTAGGTGAATTTCAGTCACGCATACACATTATAGTGCGCTTCTCCAGCTGCGTGTGCTCAGATGTTTACTCTCCTTCCTAATTATGCGTGACAAAGGTGAGCGAACACTGACGTCTTTGTCTGATATTTGCATTTTGAAAATTTCAGTTCTTAATTTCTATATTTGACATTTGTGTCACTTTTGCTTACAAGGACTTATACACCATTCATACTTAAAATCACTTGTGATCGATGGTCATTTATGGGGACTTTTCCTTCAAACTGTATTTCATTTGTTTAAACAGTTAACCTTCTGATAGGATATGTGAATAAAATAATTTCCCATCCTTTAACAATACTGTAAACCCAGACATGTGTCTCTACAGCCTCATTCCTCTTTAATCACATCTCTGACATCTATTACAAAACATGTGTTGAGATATGTGCAAGCAACATTTTCGTGCAGAATATTTTTGCAATGTCTTTGATCAAACATCTCAGCCAGGAGACATTTCATCATCACAAAAACAGTCTCACCTTGATTTTATAATCATCTCCTCCAGACACAAACAGAGGCTGCTGTTTGTGGAAATCAATTCCTCTGACGGGACCTGTGGGCGAAGACACGTCAGTCAAATGCAAATCTATTAATGATCACAGCCTGGATGTTAGGGTGATAATAAATATCACTGCTTTACCATCGTGCTCATCGAACTTGTCGATCAGAGTGCACATCCGATAATCCCACAGCTGGATGACTCCGTTGTGCAGACTCGCAAGAACCCATGGCCTTTTGGGATGGAAACTTAGGCCTGGAATATAAAAATATAGAATCATTAATATGTTATGGTAACTTTGGTGATTTGAGAAGTCATCTTACTAAACCGCATGAGTCAAAGAAACAGTGTTTAGCACAGTTTAAACAGTTTGTTACGTTAGCTGATGTATGTATCTTTGCAAATAACGGGCTGGTGTCAATATCATAACATACGGACATAGGATGTGATATAGATTATTAAACGAAAGAATTTATGACACACGAGCTATGTGTATTAATTCGCAAAAACAGGTTTAACGGTGTATATTCCTGAGCCGAGTAACGTCAGCTAGCTAACGTTAGCTCCTATGCTAACAGCCCTTGGCAAAGCTCTTACCTTTAACACGCGCCGACTTCGTCTCAAATTTCGTTAACATCGTCACCGGGCGGTCGTGCGTCTCCTAACTGTGATGCTCCGGTAAAATAAAACTCCACAATAAGCATAAAAACAGATTAAATCGTCCAGGAGCGGGTGAAGTCAATCGGCCTGATCGCCTTCGCCCATTTAGCCGATTCTCCTTTTTCCTGACACGTAGTCCGTTCTGTCTTCCGGTTGTGAACAATAAAGTTGTGGAGTGAAAATGTGACGCGGAAAGCGCCACGGCAGCTTCAGCTAGAAATAGAACACATAGAACCGATCTGACATGCTGCCTGCAGGGTAAATAGACATAACATATCTAAATGACGTATTTCTAGACAAGCAACACGGAAGAAGGCCCGGTGTACGCTGAAATGATAAGAACATTGCACGTCACATCTGTACTGCTGGTAGTAGACACTATAGTCCGTTTAATAGCTGTTCTGGAGCTTTCTGTAATATCAAATGATCTTCATTAGCAGATGGAGTTTGTCCGTAGACATGTAGATATTCAGATTTAAATGTGCGTGCGCTTTAAATTCTCTAAAGCTGAAGATTAAAGAAGTTGTTTCATGTCTTTGTGAACAGCAGCTCTAGAGAAAACTTTCTGTTCCGGAGCTTTCAGTCATAACATATGAATCTTAAGGGATTTTTTGGTCCTCAGAAAAAAAATAAAAACATGAATATTTGCTATTACATGCAAAGGGACTAAATTGCATCTGCTGATGAACATCATGTGATGTGACTCATGTGGCCTCCGAGCAGGCCTGGGTGTAAGATTATTCCAAACAGCTTCTGCTGTTTTCCAAATAATATAAAGTGAAATCAACTTTCTCTGCACCGTTACTGTAACAGTTGAAATGAAAAAAACAACCTACACATTAACTTTTTTAATTTACTCTCTATGGCCTACTAAATAGTGGGTTATGTCTGCCTGATATGTGGGAATATATTTACTTTCTTATATTTTGCCACTTGATACCACAGTAATGTCAAAGCAGTAATGAATAATAATTCACAACAACAACAACAAAAATGATTTGTAATATATCATTATTTTATTTCATATTTACAAAACAAAACAAAATAGTGTCAAACGACTGGCTGCGTTTTTGTAACGGTGCTCTGGGCATGTTTGCATCGGCCCTGAGAGTTGAAACGATTGCGTCCCCCTCGTATGGACCTCCACCGCAGCCTCCCCCTCAGCTGTGTTTGAAGTAAATCTGATCTCTCTTCAGTGCATGGCTGACTGAATCCTTTCACAGTGGTACCCCTTTATTATACAGTTGTTGATGAGCTGATGGTCGTGTGATTTCTAGACCTCTCTCTGTAGGGACTGTGGTTAACTTTTGTTCACTGGCAGTAGCAGCCGCTGGAGTAAACAAACCCAGCGACCACAGCCAGTGTGTGTTATCAAGAGTATCAATCAGCATCGATTACAGTCATGTTCCTCTTCCTCTGTCTGTCAGCTTTTCTGGAAAGAACATTATGTACTTTTAATGGAGGGTACTGAGGATCTACATACGTGCTATCAGGTGGCAAACACTCCTGGATACCGCTTAAGTGTTTTTCTTTTCTAGCGGGGACCCCATAGCAAAGAAAACACCACTCTGCACTTTAAAAACACAGGGATTCACAAGGGAAGCACTTTGCACAGTAACTCTACACTATAATGATCACTGTAACCACAGCAAAGGCATCCGCGAATCATCGTCTCAATCACTTCAAATTAACACCTGGGAACGGGGAATAACACTCAGGGAATGGGTCTTGTCATATTAGTTGGCTGAATTACAGTAAGTGCTGGGAAACTTGTCACGATTCCTTTTTAGTCTTTTTAATTCTTTAAATAATTAACACATGTACACACAGTTTCTTTACATGTCTATAAACCGTTAACTCCTGTCCGGCCTGCACAGAGACAGAGGTGTGTTAAATACCAATGAATGACCATGAGCTTGGTGTAAACCTTGGATGATATCACTCTACTTTAAAACTATGAAATGAGGTGCTGAGCTGAGTGACAGCAGAATATTCACTTCATCATGAGACCTAAAATAATAACTTAGTTATTTTTTTTCCAAAGGCACCGTTTATACCCGTGAAGTGGTTTGATAGATTTTTTACCATGAGGCTAAACAGTATGTGAAAACAAAAGGGAAACGGCAGTGGCATTTTCTTTTCTTTTCTTTTTTCTTTGAAGGAATGCTGTTAAACCTAAACCGTGGAGGAGCTGTATCAGCTGCTGAAAAACTAATGCACAAATGTTAAGATGTTCTCAGCTGTGCGTTCAGTGATTTTTACAGAGAAGAGTGTGTGTGTTTGTTTGTTTGTTTCTGTGAGTGTGTGGCTCCTGGTGGTTTATTGTGCCTCCTCCTGATGTTTCTTGCGTCCACACACCTTCTGCTTGAGGAGAGAACAGTGTTGAAGGTCTGGCCACACTCCTGCCCGACCTCTGCTTCTGTCACTTCCTCTTCATCGCTGACACACACAGAGTGACCCTCTGGCTCCTGTGCTTCTGATGGACCGCGCCGCCCCCGCTGCCTCATCATCACATGATGGAGCACTGCTCTGCCGCACCGGCCCCCGGCCCTCCAGGGAGGTTCAGTGACTCCATGTCAAAGTTAAATCCAGGAGGCTGCGGAGGAGGAAGAAGAAAGAGGAACAACACGCTGCGTCAGCTGTGAGGACGAGTCGGGCAGAATTACAATATCCTAGATACCAACAGTAAGTTAGTATTGCTGAGATTTTGCTTTATGTATTTTTTAGTTGTTTTATATCTTTAATATTTGTGATTGTGTATTTTTAGATGAATTTGGTTTGATTTCATATTTGTTGATTTTATTTTATGTTGAATTTTAAGCTTGGCCAGCACAGGCTGTTTTAAATGTGCTATTTAAATAAACTTTGACTGTGACCTATTAACTCAGTCCTGCCTTGTTATTTTTTTTTCATTATCAATGCAAACATATATCAATACTCCACTGTTTTACAAACTAAGTCTAAACCATGTGAGGTACTTCCCAGCTCTGCCAGGTCATCACTAATTCTGCTAAGAAATTAACACTAGTGAAACATTTCCTGAGGATGTGTGTGATGTTTTAAAAAAAAAAACCTTTTACAGCAGCAGTTACAGAATTTGAAAACTCAATGCCCGTAGATGTCACATACACACAACAGTTTTTGTTGTTGTTGTTGTTGTTGTTGACTGAGAACAGTGGAAACTCACCGTATCCCCTGCGAGCTCTTTGGGCGGTTGGCCCAGGTCCTGCAGCTGGAAGCAAAAACACAACAAACACATGATAAACACATTCGCCTTGATTCACAATGAACCACTGAGGATGTGAAATGCATCGTTTCTACCTTCTGCATCAGGTCCATGATGCTCTCGAACGTGCTCTCCTTCTCCTCGGGCCCCTCCCCCTCCTTCTCAAACTGCTTACAGATCTCTCCCATGATGTGGGCTTGTTGCTCATAGCGCTGGTAGTCCTCCGGGCTTAGGCTCGGCTTGTTGGCATCCAACCACTCGGGGTACTGTGAGGGTGAGTGACAGTTATTACAGGTGCCTCAGTAAATAACGAGTAAAGTGGCTGCTGTAAGAATAAAGGCAGACCTTGGCAGTGATCTCTTTGAGAGATGGATAAAGCACTTCCTTAGACAGAAGATTCTGCATGATGGACTGCATGATGGGCAGGATGTTTCCCTCCTCACCGCCTCCTTCACCACCCTCCTCCAATCCCAGGCCTTCGAGAGCCTTGACCAGATCGTCCCCAGCAAGTCCCGCTGACTGTAAAACAACAGGATCATCGGGTTAGAGAAGTTCTCCGTTACTGCAGAGAACAGATTCAAGACATTTAAAATATGACTCACCTGGAGGTTGTCTGCATTTTTGGCGAGGCCACGGAGAGTTTCTTTAAGACAGGAAGTGAATTCTTGTTGGGAGGCGGTGTCACTGCCTGCACAGAAAACACAGGTACCGTTTAGAGAGCAGAAACAAAACAATACGACACCAACAATAATGCAGCTGATAAACGAAGGCCTCACCAACTTTTCCCGCAGCCTCTGACAGCTTCTGGAAGTGCTGCAGTAACTCCGGTTCCTCCTGGGCCAGCTCCGTCATGGCCTTCTCCCACTCCTCCTTGGCCTGAGCAGCCATTTCTCCCTCGAAGAGACTTTCAAAGAGCTTACAGTCCTCCAGCAGGGGGGGCTGCACAGGTACACAGAAACAAATGAGGGTTTCTCTAGACACCTGGGAGAAGCTGCACTTTTCCATTGATGTTGCAAAGGTTCAGCTTTTCCTAATTGGGAAATGTTGTTTTTGACGAATTGTGAATAACTAGAGGACAACCAGTGACCAGCTGATTTAAACATGTGGCAGCAGCAAGTTTAGAAAACAAACTCCAAAAGAGAACAAGGAACCGACCAAGTCAAGGGCTTGGTCAGAAATATCAGTCAGTGCTGGAAACAATAACATGACGTGATCTAGAAAAAGTCTATTATTTCCTTATGAAAACTGAGCACAGTCGGCACTGGTAAGAAACTCAAACCCATAAAAACTGACAACAATAACGAAACCATTCCCCTCCAGAGTTCACTATACTCACACCCTCACACATCTTTGGCTTGAGAATCGCCTGATGTTGAAATAACGAAATGACATTGGTAACTTGACTGATGTTTTAGCAGCTTGAGCCAAATTCTGACAAAGTTCAGTCACAATCAGCAAAAAAATGACAAAACAACAAGTCAAAGAAAAGTTTTGTTGTTTGTTGATCATGTGGTTTTCGTACATACAGACCTTCTCAGCACCACTGTTGGCAGAGGAGGAAGCAGCTGCAGGTTCAGGGGCCGTAGGGGCCGATGCCTTGTCAAAGTCATCCAAAGCACCTGAGAGAAACACACAACATCATCACAACCGCAGCCAGTAACTAGACCGGTTCTTCTACTCATTTCCATTTTACAGCACTGTGAGCAGCATGTTCCAGTTGATTTCACTGTGTCTAAAGCTAAACATTAACCCTACATAGTACAATACAGTAATACAGTGTATAGTATAGTGGTCCTTATTTCTGCCTCAGGGCCATCTACAAAAAACACTCTTATGACTCTTTCCTTTAATGTTATGAGGGGGAATTTCTCATGGATTCAAATTGAAACGGCTAAAACTGATGGTTATTTTTTTACAAAAAGATAATTGTACAGATTATTGTCAGTCTCTGATATGTAAGAAAATAGAGAAAATGTCCATCATAATCTCAGACGTCTTCAAGCTGCTTGTTTTTGTCTCACAAATAGTCAAAAACCCAAATATATCCAGAACAGAGGAAGAAAACTGGAACTCTTCGTTTTTGTTTCACCTAAAGATCAACTGACAATGAACAATCATTTCAGCTCCTGCACATGTGTTTGTGTATGTGTTTCAGTAAATGACTGAACACTTCTTCCCGCACTGTCAGTGGAGCCATGAGGCGTTCACTGCAACATGTTTACAGTTAGTAAAAACCATTACCTGCGACAAAAGCACATCTAGCACATACAGGAGCTCACACAGACGAGTGCAGAAACACTGAGGCACTCATTAGCAGATCTGACGAACTTTATACAACTTTCCATTGAGCAACTTAATTCAAGGGCAAAGATAAAACATGTAGTAAAATCGCTCGGTAGAGTTGGATCACAGCTCAGTTAGCTAACGTTATCTACACACAGCAATTTACTACAACGCTACTTGTAATTTATTCGTTTTATTTTAAGTGAATACTGGCAATAATCTATCGATATCTGGGACACAATCCGGAGGTCCCACTGAGCTCCTAAGCTAACCACACACACATAGAAGCGGATCCTAGTACAACACCGGAGCCCCTTTTTCTTTTTTTTTCTAAACCGGAACCAACCGTGCTAACGTCGGTAACGTGTAAGTGACTGTAAATACTAGGTGTCATCTCTTACTGTCCAGTAACTCGTCCAGTTCAGCGTCGTGTCCAGCGGACGACTCCCCTGCTCCCGACGCCATGATGGTACCTTCTGCGCTGCGAACACCCACCGAGCGCAGGTCTCCGAAAATTGACGAAAACGTCGCGGAATCTAGGTCGTCATAGCTACGAGCTGGACTTCTGACGTGGCGCCATCTGGTGGCAGCGGCGAGAACTACAGCACCCAAAAACACGACGACATTCAAGCACTTTATTTACACCACATTTTTTAGCATTTATAAGTAGGATAAAACATATTTTATGTCGTTACATCTTATCTTTATACTTCTTTTTTTTTTCATATATTTTATTCATATTTCACGTCTTTCTCCTCCTTTTTGTCAAGTGTAACTTCCTGAAGGATAAATAGGCCTAATATAAAATATGATCTACCACTGCCTATATCTCTATAGTTACCTGTGCATAGTTACAAATAAATGTTACCATGAACATAAATGTACACATCGTTACTTTATCTCTCTTATGTTTATTTGTTTTTTTGCATCGTCCCACTCAACTTGAAATCCCCATAGTACCACGTAATCTAATCACAACACATCTAATCTATCTCATGTTCAGCGGAACACTGCATTTTTCCGCCTGATATGTTCAGCAGTCTTTTGGTAAATTCATACACAAACAGCCTGAATATTAAAAGTATAACTTAGATTATTGTTTAATCGTTTTAAATGCAGGGCCTTATCACTCCAGGAGATTTGTCAGCCGGGCTCACCGTCAGGTTTTTCTGGGTAATAACTCCCACAGCTGTGACATTTCACCAATCATGACCTCTGTTTATTGTCCTGCAGGCATTCAGCAAAAACACAGGAGCAGTTGTTGTGACCAGCCATCAGCACTCAACCTGAACCCACCCTCACAGTTTATTAGTGTATTTGCTGACAGCTCTAACTGCTCCTGTGGACACTGAGCAGTTGACCTTATGAACAAATAATGAATTACAAAGCAGTAATACATCCTTCTTCACATAGTAAAAAGTTATACTGGCTAAAGAAGAAAAAAAAAATTATGTGCTTGAAGAAAATTTTCAAAAATATTCCTAAAGCTATATTATACTGTGTTATACGCATTTAATTTTACAGGGGGAGGATTTATTATGAGTGTTACTAACATCTCAGATCTTTTACATTTATTCATTTAGCTGGTTAAAGATCCACAGAGTCACACATGGACAATACTCACTACCTACATACTTCTTCTGTGTAACTTATGTGTGTGGGGCAATATTACTTTTATCTCCAGTGGAGTCCTGCTCTTATCTTTACCAAAGGGTATGAGAAAAATGTTTATAATCCTTCTTGAAAAAGAAAAATCAGCCAGGTTTATAAAAGCCTGTTTGAGAATGAACAATATAGAAAAGAATAGATCTTATTCTATTAACAGGAACAAATACGGACTTATAGATAATAATGTGCAGTTTAAGTGTAGTGTAGTAACATTGTGCACGTGATAGCATCTCTCTCGCTACCTCTCTCTTCTTTTCTTTTTTTTGCAAAGGAAACGCGCCAATTCATAACTCACAGGAAATAAATAGGCTATGGTTGCCAAGGGTTACCGCTGCGGTTGCTAAGCAGCGGACACAAATAAACCGAGAGTGCGATGACACGGAGGCCGGAACGATGACAAATATTTAGCTTATCCGACCCGTATCGATAGTAACGCTGATGGAGGGGGGCTAAAATAAAACATGACGACATCCTCATTAATAATTCAACAAAGGGCGGGAGGGGGACTTTTTTTTTTTTTTGTAATAAGTTTAGTTTTTCTCCCCCCCCTCCTCCTCCTTTACATTTCCGCGTGAATATTTACATTAAACACATAAACACATCCAAACCTATAGAGAGTGTAATTATAACAACAGTAGTTGAACTCCAGCCAGGGGACTGGTGTCCAAGTGATCCAGAAATATGATGTGTAGAGGAGGGTAAACCTCAGCTCTGGGCTGGGTGTGTCAGGG
>OMNW01010360.1:0-10179 GCA_900303245.1 Selene dorsalis
CAGGGTGACTTGGCAGCACCTTCCCCTGAGAAGTGTTACGAAGGGCCTCAGGGCAGTTTGATCTCACCCTGGCCTGGTGGGACATGCTGGCTACAGAAGCCTGGCTCCATCAAAACAGCTTGTTTACATAATGTACCCTGTGTACAGTTTATGGTGTGGCTGCTGCCTGCAGTACATGAATAGAGTCAGGCTGTTGACACTGACAGACGCTGTTAATCATTCATTGAGTTTCCGCTTGAATGCAGCACAGCGGGCGGCCCATGCTTAAATGCCAAGAATCATGTGCTTTTTCACTCACTTTTCCATGGTTTTTGCACATTTATATCGGTGCGGAGAAATATGCAAAGATGTTTTTGCATATGTATTTAAAGCATGCAAGAAAAATGTCAGAGAGTTCTGCTGTAAATGGACTCGTAGGTCTTTTAAACACCTCGAGCTTGACAGTTAGTGAAGTCATGAAAAGGCAAGTAGAGTAGTCCTTTTATAAGAGCTCGTCCACATTTCAGATTGCTTAACTCCCTTACCAGAGCTCCCTGTGCCTCTCTCCCAGTCTCCTTGTGTTCCACAGTCTGGTTTGTGGCATGATACATGAGACAGAGAGCAGTAAATCACCAGATAGCAGAGGAAACTGTGCAGCTTGGATTGATCAGCCGTGTTATTTTCCCATCTGCTAACAGGGAAATGATTAGCCAGACATGATTGATTCAGGGTGTAATAGATTAGACCTGGCCTGCCTCCCTCGCCTTTTCCAAAGTACCAACGTGCCACTTGTGTTTGCCTGTAAAACGGCTGCAAATAGAAAACAGTGAAAAGTGCAAAGATGCGCAATTTTACAGAATTATCCTTTTAAATTCATGCTTTCACTCAAACCAGATGGAGAAACAGTTCTCGTAAGATTTTTTTTTATCACAGCAAAGATTTAGTAAATGATATTTTCAAATTGAATACATTCTTTTCTACATTCTCTACAAAGTTATTTAAAAAAAACTGAATGACAAGTGTTTTTCGTAGTAAGTGCTATAGCAAGCACAGATAACTTCATTTAGACGTTTGCGTCTCAAATGTCAGTGGGTTTAGCACATTTATGTGTTTCTCTGTTTCTCAGCATTAGCATGTCTTGAGACGTGTTTGAGAGTGCATTATGGTCATTAGCCATGGTCCATTCCCTTGTGCATGTGTGTGTGTGTGAGGAGAGAAAGACATTAAACATGCCAGCCAGTGAGCGATTCATATAACTGAAGAGCTTTTGTGTGTTTGCAGTGGTGCAGGGTGTGTGTTCATGTCAGTCACATATACAGTTTGTCTGTTTTCTGTGTGTGTGTGTGTGTGTATTTTTCTGTACATGGTGTGTGCTTGTATGTCTACTCCTGCAGCAGAAGAACCCTCAGCTCAGGTTTCAGTGCCGGGAACAACATGCTGGCCATGGGGGAATGACAGGGGAAATTGGACAGCAGACAGTGTGATTTGTGTGTGTACAGATTTCCTTGTGTGTGTGTGTGTGTGTGTGTGTGTGTGTGTGTCCTCAGAAGCCTCCATGCATTCCTCCCATTCTCAGCCTCTTGGCGGAACCATATTGAGACACAAAACAACAGGGCAGAACTGAGCTGGGGATAAGCCCATATGTCTGCACAATTATCTGTGGCTAAACACCACTGGCCACTGTCTACATAATATTTATTATTAATGACCCACTTGGAAGAAGGAATCTGAATGTGAGTGTGAGGCACAAGAAAGACATTTTTTGTGCAGAAGGGATAAACAACATCTGAGGTTTCGCTCCTTTGATTTCATGGAAAACATGACTCAGTTCCCCTTAGCACAATTAAACTGCAACAAATAACCCCTGAGATCCTAATTCATAGAAACCACTTCATTTTTTTTTCTGTTCCAGAGAGCTGTGCGAGGAGCCCATGGCCCACTCAGCCAGCTCTGCCTCCAGCCTAGATAGCCACGCCCCGTCTGACAGCAGCGGCCAGTCGCAGGGCATGCGATGGGAGGAGCAGCAGAAGGTGCTGGCTCTGGAGCAGTTGTGTGGAGTTTTCAGGGTGGACCTGGGTCATATGAGGTCGCTGAGACTCTTCTTCAGGTCAGCTGGCTTTACAAAAGGTCACAGGGAGGTCATGAGGGGTCAACTCATTGCGCTACTGTGTGATGTTTCATGCTGTGTTGTACATTTTGGGATGTTGTCAGTGTGTTTTATGATAAGAATTATTAAATCACTTGAGGATATTATGTCGGTGTGAAATAAGGAAAATACTTATTAATCCATTTGGGTTGTCTTTAACAGTGATTAACACATTCCTTCAGAGGATTTTGTCAGTGTTATTCTCTTGACATTATAATTCCTTATTGTGTTGCTGCAGTGATGAGGCATGCACCAGTGGCCAGCTGGTGATAGCTAGCAGAGAGAGCCAATATAAGATCCTCCACTTCCATCATGCTGGCCTGGACAAGCTGGCAGAGGTCTTCCAACAGTGGAAGTGCTGCCGGGAAACTCAGCTTAAAGACCAGGTCCGGTTACAATCCAAAATCCTGTTTGGCATCAAGTTTTATAGGGAAACGAAGGAATTTTCAGCCCTCGTCTCCCTGTTTTCTGTTCTGTTCCCACATTCTTCCTCCCAATTGATTTTTTTTTGTTTTGAAGTTTGTCATCTCTTTCTGTCCTTTAGGTGTCGGATGAGAAGTCATGCATGCAGTTTTCCATCCAGAGGCCTACCCTGCCCTCTGCCGAGACTCACCCGGAGGAGAAGCTTTATCGACGGCTGGATGTCACCACATGGCTGCGCCATCTTAACCACACCGGGCAGGTAGAGGAGGAGTATAAACTACGCAAGGTATGTCCATAGGCGTGTGTGCTTGTGCATGTTGTTACACAGCTATGAGATCAGTTAGAAAAATTTAATAAGTCAGCCTGCACATGAGTTTCTCTTTCTGCTCAAACTTCATATTTTCTTGCATTTTCTTTTCAGCCAAACACACGCACACGCACGCACACACACACTCACCCTGAAAGTCATTTTGAAAGTACCCCCCCCCTTCTGCAACTTTCAGTATTAATCAGCAGTCCCACTCTATAAATAATGAGAGGGTTGGTCATGGCCGGTCCCCCTGTGAGTCATTTCACTTCTCTGGGATTGACTCAGTTGGAGCTTCACCATCTTACTGAAATGAGTCAGTGGCAGTTAGACTGTGACCAAAACATTTCCTCAGTAAACACACCAGAGACAGAGCAGTACTGTTTTTGATGGACATGCAGCATGTTGCAACACTTGTGGAATAATACATGTGCTGTAGTTTGGTAAGGTGATGTAGGTGAGTGCACTCGGTGTCATCTTGTTTGCATATTGTATGATCTGTTGTTGCCTCTCACAAGTGGTCCCTCAGTGTGTGCCCTCTCTTTGCCCTCTGAACACTCCCTTTTGTTCTCACTGTGTTTGTTCACCTCCTGCTCACCAGGCCATCTTCTTCGGTGGTATCGACCCATCCATCCGTGGCGAGGTGTGGCCCTTCCTGCTGCACTACTACAGCTATGACTCCACCTCCCATGAGAGGGAGGCCTGGAGACTGCAGAAGCGCAGCCACTATCAAGACATCCAGCAGAGAAGGTGTGTGTGTGTGTGGGTGGGTGGGTTTTATTCTTTCTTCTTTTTTGAAGTATTTTTGGAGCTTTCAGGCCTTTAATCGACAGGACAGCTGTAGAGAGACAGGAAATGAGGAGACAGAAAGAGGGGGAACAATCCGCAGTAAAGGGCCACCAGTGGAATCGAACCGAGGCCGCTGTGGTGCAGACTATAACCTCTTCATATGGGGCGCCTGCTCTACCCACTGAGCTAAATGACACCCCGTGTGTGGGTTTTCTGTATAGAAGCTCGGGAGCTTCCTGGCTGCTGATACAATCTGTGCCACAAAATGAAATTTGAGTGACAAGCAGTGAGTTATTCTGAAGTTCATTTAGTCTTATGGAAACCAGTTCTTTTGAAAAGCTCTGACTCGGAGACAACAGCATTCTTGACAACGTGGAACATGAGATAAACTGTCACATGGCTGGAGTATCGGCTGCCAAATACTCAGTCAGTCAAACATTAAACCATATGTGAGCCTGTTGTGGCTTTTCATCGCAGGCATCGAGCAATCAATAGGCACAATCAGGGATGTGTTAAGGGGAGGTGCCGGGTGTGAAATAAAAGGTCTCTGGAGAGAAACCATGTCAACGCTTATCAGATCATACTCTCTCATCAAACACAGCTCCGGTACGCCTGGAAAAACACATGCACACATACCACACACATAAGCACATGCGCAAGTATTTATTTGTCTCCACCCTACCATCAAAAAGTGGAGTGTACACATATTCTCATACACTATGCTAACCTCTCTGTAATGAATATGATAACTGGACAGGTTTCAGCTGTATGGCCTATTAACATTTTGAATACATCACAAGGACCAATTGAAGTCAGGTAATTAGGGCCCTTGTTCTGACTGTGATATGGATTCTTTTAAAGACAGTTTGACTAGAGCAGCCTCCAGGGCCACTGGTTCATCATTAGGAGCAAGGATACACGTCTGTGGTTTTGCTCCTTGTCTCTTAACCCTCTGTTCTTCCCCTAGCTGTGAGAATTGAGCAGCTAGAAACAGAGGCAGTGCAGCTGTAATAAGTAAACAGACTTTTGACTCAACAAAGATTGGATTACTGTAAATGTAGGTCAGCAGGAAAACAGTGAACAGAACGAGTGACAGTGGCAGACATGATTGTATATTGTCATTGTAAGAAAATGCCACAGAATCACTCAGACTTTAGATTTTTTTTGCATGGTGGATAAAAATACAAAAAGCATAACAAATCCATGCGCAGCACGGATACACACACAGAAAGCATGTAAAGTTGCAGAGCTGGCTGTGTGTCCAGGTAATGCAATAACTGTCCCCATATCAATGGCTGGCCATCAGATAAAATTTCCAGCACTGACACACTGCGGGTCATCTTTGTGATTTGGTGTAATTTAATGATGCATTTTGAATTTCCCATGTAATGTAAGAAAATGTCCTCTGCAGCAGGCTTAAAATGAAAGTGCTTGTTGATGTACAATTGAATGTCTGGTTTAGATTTTTGGAGTAGAAGAGGAAGTTCACTCGCTGCCAGTAATCTGTACTTAGTTCATGAAAACACCTTTTTTAAAGGTTCAATGTGAAGAATATCCATTACAGTCCCCAGATGTTCAGTTCAAAACAAAATTATGTTCATTGTAGAATTATCTGAAACAAGCCAAAAGCTGAGATGTCAAAGATGTTGGGACTGACGAGTTTTGCTTGAAAAATAAAAACCAATTAACCTTAAACCATTTAAGTACCATTACAGTATCAAAATAATTGCTAATTAATCTTCTGTGGATCGTATAATTGCTTAATTGTTCCAGGTTAAGTTTAGACTGTGCATCTTGTCATTTCTATTTTGTTTTATTGAGCTAGAAAGTAATAAATTTGATTCTTAACTCAGCCCAGAGGGCATCATGAATGGGATCAATTTAAACTGGAGTTGAAACGGCTTTTAAAGTGGGACCAGTCATGTGCATGATCTGGTGCTTGTTACTGAGTTTTATGTTAATTTTATTGCACCACATTGATTGTTTTCTGTTGTTTTGATGCTTTTTTATCTGCATTTCCTTGTTGACTTTTCCATGCTCTTGAAGGCCTATCTAGTGTTGAGCATTCCAAACAAGCTTTGGCTGGTAATGCTGTGGTATGTGTGGTATCGGTCCATGTTATACACATGTTCCTATAAGAATAAACAGGAAACAGAATGAATGAAAAACAGCTATTTGTACAGAGCAGTGGCAGTTTCTTAAATAATGAGAATATTCTTGTGTAACCATACCAGCCTAAAAAAAATAAAGTGTTGAAAACATACACTGAACTCCTGAGTAACACCCTCCAGAGAGAGAACGATAGAAAGGTGGCCAGGGAGGGTCCGGCAACACAAACACACGGCACTGAAACTAAACAGTTGCACAGCGTTGCATCAGGTGTGCGCTTATTATTCCTAGTGGGGCCACATGGAAAACAAACAGTGTTAATTAAATCCCCGCTGCTTGTTAGGACTTGAGTACATTAGTGCCATACACAGAGTACATTGCTAATACAGTCTCTAACATTTAGAGCGATGGTCGAGGGTTTTATGGTTGTGGTATTATCCTCAATGGAGTGCTTTGGTGAAATACCCCTTCAGTCTATTGCTTTCCTATCCCCACATTTGTTAGTTAGTTTGCAGCTAAGATATTTGTTTGTTTAGTTTTTTTACCCCAGAGTAACATTTAAGGTAAAGAGTATTTCCTTATCCTAATTACCAGGCCATTCCTCTGAGATTGTGGAGTAAAAACTTTCTTCAGATCACTTTGTTTTATGTTTTAATAAAGTCATAATTCAGATGGTTAGCTGTGGTAACGCTAGTTTTCCATTGCTGCCTGGCTTTCCTACAGACTGTCCATGAGCCCAGAGGAGCACAGTGAGTTCTGGAGAAAGGTCCAGTTCACAGTGGATAAAGATGTGGTGAGAACAGACCGCAGCAACCACTTCTTCAGAGGAGAGAATAACCCCAATGTGGAGATTATGAGGTTAGACCCATTTATCTTTTTTATTCCCCCCACTCCTGATTTCTATCTCAGTCTCTTTCACCCTCTCCTTCTGCCACCTTCTCCCAAACCATCCTTATCACCCCTATTCCTCAGCTCGGCACACTGGAATACCTATTCATTTCATATTCTGAACTCTGGGGGAGCCGTAAATGAGTTTCATGCTTTATTGACTCTGACTAAGCCTTCTGAGCACTTTTGATGCATACTCAGAGCTAATGGCTTTCTAAACGAGGAGCAAGAGGATTTAAATAGCAAATTAGTTTAGTGACTCTCATCGAGGCTCCAGGTATTTGTCTAGGTATTATGTCTTTTCCTGTGTCTGGGGCGGGGTGATACCGTTGCTGCACATGTCCAAACCCAGAGCACTTAGCTTGTGCCTCCCCTGTTATCTCACATGTGTTGTACTGATATGTCACAGATATGTTCATCAGGCTCTTCCAGTCGTAAGAATTCATTTGAAGCGAACATACTGACAGCCTCTTATCATTTTAACCTTTTCATTTTCTATGCACAAAACCACTGCAAAGTCTGCTTCCCAAAAGCTTTTTTTTTTTTGACGTCTCTTTATTTTCTCTTTGTTAATATTTCATTAGACAATAAAACCTCCTTGGGGTTTTCCCTTTGTTTATACAACACTTACTAATGCATGAGAATTGCCAGGGAAGTTTACTTCAAAGTATTATCCATATACAAAAAAAGAGATCATTAATTATCTCCCTGGTTACCAGAGGGGTTGGCATAGCAACCGCTGAGCAGGGCTTGTCATGTTTTTCTGGGCATTACCAGCAAGGCTAAAACACATGTTGGATCATTCAGAGTGTTTGGGTGGAACCATACTTTTTGGTGGTTTGGCTTTATAAGAGACTGTCAAAAAAAAAAGCCAACAATTAAAATGTTTGCGATGCTGTATTGCCCCATGCGCTGAGATGTTACCTCAGCACTAAGATGTCCTTGGCTGTTCTTGTCCCAGGCGGATTCTGCTCAACTATGCAGTGTTTAATCCAGACATGGGCTACTGCCAGGGCATGTCTGACCTGGTGGCCCCGCTGCTCACAGAGATTCAGGATGAAAGCGACACCTTCTGGTGCTTCGTCGGCCTCATGGAGAACACCATCTTCATCAGCTCACCGCGGGATGAGGACATGGAGAGGCAGCTGGTAGGACCTTTCTGTGTGTGTCTGTGGTTTAAATGAAAAAATGCTGCAGCATCTTCACACTAGCATAATTATACTAGTGTGAAGATGCTGCGGCTAACTCGCAGCTAATCCAAAACGGGGCGAAGAAGTGGGGATGAGATGACTTCAAGTATGTCTTTTAATTTCTCCACCTCTTTTACACTGATGCTGGGATGGTGCAGAGTTGAGAAAGCAAACAGTGCTTGAATCTCGTAAGCTCTTTTTTAAAAAATTTCTTTTTACATTTGTACAACCATTAGAGATGCCCTGCAGGAGAGGAACATGCTCCATTATCCACATAATTAAATGATTATTAGCCCCTGCCTCCCACCCCCTACTCAGACAACAGTGCTATGGGTAATTGCAGGACACAGAGGCTTGCATCAGGCAAGCTGATTGGTGGATCTGGTATCCTCTCAGGAAGTTTTCTCAGTTTTTTTTTACTTTAGGTGTACATTTTGGCACCGTACTGCCACAGGTGTTCTTCTAGCAGAGCACAGGGACATTAATTCCTCTTCAAAGCACATAATACCGTCGCCCATTTTGTCATTGCTTTGTGTTCATTTATGTTAATTTGATTTCGATTTCACACTCAATTCAGAGATACAGTAGTATATATATGTATATATATGTGTATATATATATTTATATATATATATATAGTTGTACATTTGTTTATGTGTGACCTGCAGAGGCATAATTCCATCTCCAAGAATATTAAAATACGAGTGGAAAATATCACTGTTTGATTGTGTTTGTAAGACGGTGTGTGCCCTCTCTGACCCCTCCACAGATGTACCTGCGGGAGCTGTTGCGGCTCATGCTGCCCCGCTTCCACCAGCACCTGACCAGACTCGGAGAGGACGGCCTCCAGCTGCTCTTCTGCCACCGCTGGATCCTGCTCTGCTTCAAACGAGAGTTCCCCGACACCGAAGCTCTGCGCATGTGGGAGGCCTGCTGGGCACACTACCAGGTCAGGGCAAAGTCTGTGCGGCTCCTTTGCATACACAAGTTTCTTGAAGAAAAAAAAAACTTTGCATATATGATTGCACGTGGGTGGTAGTATTCAGTTTCACTGCAGTGCTTGATGAATTTTCAGGACGCCTGGAGAGATGAATTGTTAAAACAGAAAGAGTCCATGTTCCTGCTGTAAAGCCTGTCACCACAGACTGTTGTAATCCTGCTAAATGCCTTTAAAATGTCGTATTACTTCGTCTTAGTCATGAGGGCGTTTTGAGGCTTTAATTCAACAGCGATTAGATTCGATTTTTTTTTCACTGAAGATTTAACATATCATAAAATCCCACATTCCAGTAGAATCTAGTCTAATTTCATTAGTTTCAAAGCTGCTGAGATGCAAACGCTAAAAAAACATCAATATAAATCAACTGCCCACCCCACCCACCATGTGTTCAAATAAACTTGTATCTGTTGTGTTCACAGAGCTTTAACACCTCTGAGGTTGGGGTCAAATATCTGTCTTTCCATTTCATGCCATCTGTTCAAACTCAGCGTTCTCATCCTCAGCTGCAGGTGGTGATAGAGGAGATAGCAGAGTGAAACCTCAGTTTAGACAGTTGAATATTATACACCACATCAACCAAAAACAAAAAATTGGTATCCGATTTTTTTTTTTTCTGTGAAAGGAAAGCATATGGTAATATTGACTCACAATAGACTGTTGTTGTTATCTGATGTGGGTTACATTAAGACCAGCAGTAATATTGTTGAATTGTTGAGAAAAAAGAAGACTTTTTCTCGATTAAATGAATATTTTTATGATAAAAGGCGAGAATTTAAGTATGTAACTACCAGTGATGGTCTTAATGAATCATTTAGACGATAAGATGACCCTACTAATTATATGAATCTATAGTCAAATATGAACAGAAACACTTTTGGCATTCAAAACAAATAAAGACTATTTTAAAATTAATTCCAGTTCTGCACTTTTAATTTCATATTTTTGGGACAAGAACTTGTAATTTGTATTTTCCTTGAACCAGATTTCAGTGTTAATTTGAATTCTGTGAATGTCTATTTGTGTCTCTCTTTGTTCTGTGTAACCTTCTCATTGTTCCCTGCAGCAAGGGCATGGCTAAATGCAGAGATGTGAGACAGTGGTGCAGACCCCCCAAAAATCTGATCATTTGCAGATTTGCCTGCATTTGTGCACTTCAAGTGTTGACCTCTTCTCTACCCTCTCTCCTTCTCTTTATAGACAGACTATTTCCACCTGTTCCTGTGTGTGGCCATCATTGTTCTCTACGGGGAGGATGTGACGGAACAGCAGCTCGCCACTGACCAAATGTTGCTCCACTTCAGCAACCTCTCCATGCACATGAATGGAGAACTGGTGCTACGCAAGGTAT
>OMNW01010360.1:19191-31080 GCA_900303245.1 Selene dorsalis
GAATGACTATGACACAGCTTTGCATTTTTTCTCTTATTATAAAAACATTGTGATACACAGAAGATTGAAAATGTGCTTTCATCATTACAATGTTTTGGCCTTTCATGTTTGTGCCAGAAAATAAATGTAAGCAGTTTTTTCCAGGATGAAATCAAAGGTCACCAACACAGCGCTTCTTTGTAGCTGTACTTTTGTTGCATTTGCTTTCTTTTCCCAAGATACGCAAGTCTGGTTACATCTTAATTTTTTTGTTATTGTTTTCCAAATCCCATGAAAAGACTTCACCCCAAACCAACAATGATTTGATTCTTCAAATAGGTTTTTATCTCTTTAGCCAAAGCCTGATATAAACTACATTGTTGCACTGCATGTGCGAAATGTTCCTTCATTGTCATCAGTGTGGGCACTGTTGTTCATTTTTGACATAATACCATGTACACCATCTGTAAAAACATTCGTACTATAAATATATTAGTAAGAAATAAACATAAATAATAACAACATAGTGTTAACAATGACACATTGCCACAATAAGAGATAATTAAAGATGTGTCATTTAGTGTAAACTTAACAATATTCAATGATGAAAACAGAAATAGAGGTAACTGTTCTACTCTACTTTCCTTGACATTATAATCTACCATTTCTGTTGAATTTCAAAAGTTGGAGCTGTAAGTCATCTTGACAACCATTAGCAACGTTGCCATGATGTGTCCACACACTCTCGGTGCATTAACTCTCCCTGCTGTCCCCTGTTGTGCTTCACTGGGGCCGTGGGATATGTGCACTGACGCAAGCTCCAGTCTCTCTTGGGCAGCCATGCAGGTAAATAAACTGGTGATTGTGAGCTGAGGGAGGACGTCACGTGCAGAGATGAAAAAGCCTGTTGATTACTGATCGGTTTGCTGAGCTAATAACATGCTATGTCCTCCCTCTTTGCCTCCGGAGGAGCTCTGGAATCAATCTTTAATATGGTGACTGAGATACAAATTCTGTATGGACCTGCAGGAAAACTCTCCTCCAGCCAAGCATCATATCTGTGCTCAGCAGCCGGTCATTGATTTCAGTACAGAAGATGATGAAAATCGCCTTTCACTTTAATTACTGATCAGTTTAAAGAAATTGAAACTCTCCTATTTAATATGCAACATCTCTACTCTCCCTGTGCTCTGTGAATGTGAATTGTTACTTCATGGTGTCTTTTTTTTCCCACCCTGGCTAGAAGATTGTGATGTCTCTTTTGTGGTGAATCAATGTCAGTGTAACATGAATCATTTGTCACTTTTTATTAACATCTATCTTAATGCTTCCCTGCAGATATTTGACCCCTGCAGTCACCTTAAGCTCAGCTTTATGTGTTTTTATACCTCGTTATTTAGTGAATTCTTCACTTTTGGTTTTGACTAGGGGCTGAAATTGGTCGAACTTTGATATGTGTGTAAATGAGATATGGCTCGTAATCAGGCCTGTGTCTTCTTTCAGTTCCTTTTGATCCATTCAGGGACAATTCAACCTCTTTTCAGCTTTTTTTATTTTCATTCCTCTCTTGTGCCACACTCTGTGCGTGTCTGTGAAAACTCTAATTCTTCTTTGTTAAAAAGACGTGTGTTAAGGCTAAGGTGGGAACACACACACACACACGTCAGGGTTCTCATTAAGACAATAGTGCCATTTCCAACAATGCATCAATTAGAGTGTATCCTGTGCTAACAAAGTGCTTCGTTGGGGGCTCAGTGCCCCCCTTTCTTGAATCCAAATCTTTGTCACCTCAAATGAAAGGCACTTGTAACATCACAAGGCCTATCTACCATTATCCCTCTTTACCATTATTCATCTCCAGTAAGCACCGCAGCTCCCCTCAGGGCGACAAGGCGAGGCCTGATGCAATTCAATCCTAATCAGACACTGTTTGCCTGTTGTTGTTTTTTTTTTTTTTTGGATTGGCTGTTATGCTCTCTGGTGATGTGAAAGGCACAGTGCCTCAGGCACAGCTGACTGTGACAGGGGGCCCCCATGAGGGACCCCACGGCCGCTCTATAGGGAGAAATTCCTAATCCAGGATTATTCTCCCAGACCCGCAGCCAGCTGGATTAGGGGATAGTCGGCGGAAAAGGGCACTGTCAGCACTCTTTCCTTTAGCAGCTCAGTGGATTAGAGCCGAGCTGCCTCTGAGGTGCAGAGACCGAGAAGAACAGCAAGCCACGCCGGTCCCCTCTGAGCTACACAGCAGCACCATACATGGAGATGGAAAAGAGGGGATGGTTGAGTGCACTCTCACACACGATGAGGAGTTGATTTTTCCATTCTTGACTTGGGGTGCTCAAATATGGTGTCAGGAGATAATGGTTGCCTTTACGGGTGGATGGTGCTGAAGCAAATTGAGGAAAAAGAACATTTAAATAAAAACTGCATTCACAAACCATGGCTCATGACCCTGTGTGCTGCGACTGCACAGTCTGACAGATGACAGCCTCCATACAGCTGCAACCTGCCATCCCTCATTAGAGAGATTATCTACTTTACGGTAACAGTGCGGGTGTGTGCATTTGTACAGTGTGTTTTGTGTGAGAGTAAATGGAGGTTTGAGAGCAGCTACTGGTTGCATTTGTACATCTTGTGTCATTGTTTCATTGTGGTTTGTGTGAGTGAAATCCGGGTGCATGGTCGCAGCAGCAGAGATGCAGAGAGTCAGATACACCCCAGCTAGTTTCTCCAGCCAGTGATCAGCTACTATTGATTGTGAAGTAGTCAATGAGCGTAAAGTCTCAATGTGCCCTCAAAGCTGCTGTGGGAGGATCGATCACGGCCTGCTGCTGAGCCTTTGTATGACCGACATAATGGAATGTGCTTGGCATTGTGTAGTGTTTGCTGTCCTTGATCAGAAGAAAAGCACATCTTATTCACAGCTTTTCTTTTCATTGTTAGTCTTTTTTTTTCTCTGAGATGCTGCAATGTTAGAAAGTGTGATTTTTTTTTCCACCCTCCGGTTATTTCTTAGCGTTATTGCAGTTTGTTTATCACGGTGCAAACAAATGCAAGTGTTTATCCATGAGGCTGTGATGCATGCGACCACATCACCTCCCCATCAAAACCACATCCTATCAACTTAATGCCGAGAAAGAGGCCATATTGAAATTGCCAGGTGCCTAATTTGGTCTTTGTCGCACATAATTGAAACCACTCATCCCTCCCCCACCGAAGGGGAGAAAGAAAGCGGGAGAGGAGAGAGAGAGAGAGAGAGAGAGACAGAGAGAGAGAGAGAGAGATAATTGCCTTATAAGGCAGTAGGCTGTTATGAATGTGACGTCTCATTCCCAGCAGCGTGCTGGCAGATGATACGGTAAAGCCCACATCTCAAATCCATCTGAAGAAGGCTGGCTCTCTCAGGCTTTGGTTTGATAGCTCCAGCTGTCTCGTTTAGGACTGTATGTATGTGTGTGTGTGTGTATGCACATACATATACAGCATGTCGTGTACATGTGTGTTTGGAATTAGGGGGTGGTGCATATAAGTGTCTGTGTGTGTGTATGTGTGTGTGTGTGTGTGTGTGTGGCGGGCAGGAGAACATGGATGATAAATAGAGAGGTGTGTGAGTGTGTGGGATGCTGAGTCAGGTGGGTGATTTACAGTGTCAACTTTGCAGTGCAGGTGGAGGCACATTTACACGCAGACACACACGTACACACCATGTGTATCATCATTTTTCTCTTCCCCTTTTGTTTTCCCTTCTCCCAGTCCGTCTCCTCTCCTCCTCTCTCTTCGTTCCCTTCTTCCCTTACATCCTATCATTTGCGTCTTTTTCCTCCCTGTCTTTCTCTTCCACCCCCTTCTAATTGCATCCCCTCTTCATTGCTCCATCGCATCCTCTCTTCCCCTCTCCATCACTATCCCTAGCTGTCTCCCTGCATCTCTGTGTACCCCTCCCCCAACCAGACAGCCGGGCTGGATATATATGTTCATGCGTGTGTGTATGTGTGAGTGCACTCCCAGCTGGGGGCAGCAGTAGGGAGGGATGTTCTTTGGGGAAATGGAGGACGGCATGCAGTCTGCTCCTCTTGGAAAACCGTGTATCATCTCTTCCTCTCATTCGCTCTGTCTTTTGTCAACTGTGGATTTCTCCTTCTCCACCATATCTGCAAAATATCTCACTATACCTGTCACCCCATCCCCCCCTCCTCTCTCTATCATCCTCCTCTGTCTTGTCCTGCTTTCTCCATTTCTCTCCCCATTGCCTGGATTTTTTTTTTTCACTGTTACTGGTGCCCTCTCAGCATGTGCAGCAATCCCCCCACAGAGAGGGTATTCTCCTGTCACTACACACTCCTTGCAGCGTATACAGTCTCTTTAAAGCGCAGCTCTCCTCTTTTTTTTATCTGCCCTTCTTGCTTTAAAAAAAAAAAAAATTAAAGAAGTGCCGCAAGCTCCTTTCAATTATCTTCCCCATCCTCTCTGTGGTCGCTGGGAGACAGCTTTTCTGTGCAAATATTTGCTTTTCATGAATATGCCATCATTAAGCACCCTGCATAGGTGTGGGCGCAGCACACACAAAATGTTAATTGCGGCTCTGCAAGGCCCGTGCATTCCTCCCCTTGCAGGAATCTGGCAGGAGCTCAGACGGCGAACAGACGTCTGGGTCAGGGCAGGCTGAGGCAGGGAAAGTGTAAGAGAAACTGGGAGTGAATGGAGGAGGAGGTAGAGGAGGGAGAGCAAGGGGAGGGAAAGGAAAATGAGAATACGAGTAGAACTTAGTTATACAGATATAAACATGGAGAAAGGAAGAAAATAACCTGCATTCGCACCATCAGGTTGAGTGGACAGTCTAATCCCCCCCCTCCAGGTCACTCCATGGACCTCCCTTGGATAACCTGCTACGACATTTCCTGCAAACACATCAGACTTATTAAAAGAAATCCTAAAATATTATAAGAGTATTTTGAAGTTACAAAAAAAAAGCCAACCACTAATTCTACTCCCGCTGTTTCATATTTTTCTCTTCCCTGTTGTTTTACCTGCTTTTAATTACCATGTGCCTCTATCCCTCTATTTCCCCTTTGAGATTTGCATTTAATGAAACATGTGTTATTTATAAAATGCATGATCACTATTATTATTAAGGCCAGGAAAAAAAAATAAGAGTGCATACGCCCAAGGGAGTTCAGTCGTCAATTCTAGTACAACTGGATGGAGACCAAGAGACCAGCATGAAAAGAGGGATTAGAGTCCATTTCACCATGGAGCTGGTATCTGTTGCAAAATCGCCTTAATATGGTGAACAGCAACGGCTTTGTTTTAGGCGAGGAATGCAGCCGGTTCAGCTAATTTACAGGCGGCCATTTCCGCTGGCATAGGGGGCTTTGCTGCATTGGCAGAGCTCCTCAACGGGGAGGCCGCGGACACTGTGATACGGAGCAGAGCAGTCAAGGCGAGCCAATCAGAGGCGAGGAACATTGGGGGGGGATTTCAGCGATTGATGGGGAACTTCTCCAAAATCAGCAGATGTTTGGTTAGAATGTGTATCTGTCTAGGAAGACGTTTCGCTTCTTATCCAAGGGGCTTCATCAGTTCCCAACGCATCGGTCTGACTACTCCTCACTGGTCCGACAAACAGTGGAGTAAAACCCAGGTATTTCACCTCTCTGGGAGTGTTCACAAAAGTACTTGTGTTAGGTAGAGTTTCACTTGACCATGATAGAGTCATGTGAGGCCTCTAGTGACCGACAGTGGTTAGAGTCATGTGGGACCCTGGTGGACGACGGTCGTTAGAGTCATGTGAGGTTGAGTTGTTTATTCTCCTGGGTACAGATGAAAGAGCAGCATTATAAATAGGAGATAGATGATATCGCAGACCCCCTCCCCTGTTAAAGGATGGTTTTTCCACTTTTGCATAGATGGCTTCTTTTACTTCATCTTTCAAACCATCTGTCCTCGCCGTCCAAAATCTTAACATTGCTGTCCTCAAAGGAGTGTGCCTTTTCCTTCAGGTGTAAATAGACAGCTGAAACTGGACCTGAGGAGTTGGCTCTTCTGTGTTGGGCCATACGTTTTCTTAAAGGTTGTTTCGTTTCGTATGAGTCCTTGCATTCCTCGCTGCATCGGACAGCATATATCAGGTTGCTTTTATGAGTGTGTGGTACCCTGTCTTTTGGGTGTACCAGACACATATGGGATGACTGTGTTTTTTGCGTTTGTTTCCTCAGCACCCTCAGTGTTGGTATTCTTTTTTGGAGCATGTTGCTGTTTTGTCAAAAGTCCAACTCCCCTTAAATGTTTATGTTCTTTCACCTGGGCGCGAGTGGAGGTTGGTACATTATCGGCCCTGTGTTGCAAGGTTCTGATAACTCCCAGTTTGTGCTCCAATGGATGGTGTGAATCAAATAGAAGGTATTGGTCTGTGTGTGTGGGTTTCCTGTGTATCCAAATGTGGAAGCTCCTGTCCTCACCAAAGTGTACATCAAATAATTTTACGCGTTTATATGTTTTGACTTCAAGTTCACAGATCTGAACGGACAGCCTGGAAAACACATCAGTAAATGCACCATGCAGAATGACAGGGCAGCCGAGAGGAGGGAGGCCAGATTGACCTTCACATGCCTAGATACCTATGAGCTTTTTACATGTTGTTTCTCTTCTCAATCAACTCCTAGATTCTGAGGCTGGAGCATGAGAATGAGTGTGACATCGCTGCTGCGGACACACAGGGCGCAGTCACAGGGCTTACATATGACATGACCTTACTTAGTCACACCAGGCCAACGTGACTGCTGCCACCACTGAATGAGGTCGCTTTGTTATGTTATGGCCCATCGCAACAGCCCCGTGTCGTGTCTGCCCCGCCCCAGCCTCACCTCACGAGTTTATTTTCACACTCTAATGACAGAAAGAGCAGAGGGAAGGCACTGATCCACATTTTCTTCCTGACATCAGGATGTTGGTTTCGGTGGATATCCTCCTCCTCCTCCTCCATTTTCCATTTTATTCAAGCCTTTCTCTTCTTTTCTCCTTCCCTGTCATCCACAGTCAGCTGTGACGCTGTCATACACTGGCAGTGCAGGTGCAGGTGGGCAGGGAGGATGCTTTCCCCTTCCTTGTTATCTTCTGTTCTATCCTTTTGCTTCAAGCCAAAAACATCCTCCTCTCTTCCTCAGCTCTGTTTTGCTCTTTTTCCACAGGTGAATTCTCCTACACCCTCCCCTCCTTTGTCTCTCGTCTATCACTCTCCCTCCTCCTCCTCCTCTCCCTGCCTGCCTGCTGCTTTCCCAGAGATGTCAACCTGTTATCGGCAGGGGCTATGAATAGCACAGGGTTGGAGCTGCGACCCACTCACCTCCCTAACATAGCTCATGTCTTATGCATTGCTCCTGCATGCCAGAATCCCTCAAGCTCTATTCCTACTGTTACTCTGCTGTAGTTCTACTATGACACCTTGTTTCCAAAAAAAATCATTTACAAACTGTGTATAATATATTCCATTATGCTTTGAAAGTGAAGCTTTAAGCCACGACTTCACAGTGCTAAAATAACGTGAATGCATCTATCAGTTCATTAACAGCAGACAGTTTATCCTGGCGTCTGACTGTGTGTGACTGAGGCGACATGCATCATCTTTTTGCTCCTCCTGAGCTGAAAAAGATGAAAGAATGTGTGAAACTGCTAATAAATAATTACACTAATTTGCACTCTGCACACATTCTCTCCCAGTTTTCCAGCACCAGACACTGTATATTCCTCTCCTGGTTTCAGCTCAGCAGCCAGAATAAAGATAAGCATCCGCTGCCGTCCATGCCATCATTCTTCCCACGTTTGCTCCTGGAAAGTCAGTTATGGGAGATGCTTATTTTTCAAAACACCGAAACCTGTTTACAATGCAGTGAGCAGCGGCATCATCCTCCCAGTGTTTCTCCTCCATGCCACAGCTCCAATAATACACCAGGGACAAGGAGCTTAGCAGTGACAGCCCCAAATCCCTCTTTCCACAGCACTGATTTCTGGATTAAGGAGGGGAGATTTCCACACCTCTGAATTGTATTGTGTTACGGGGCTCACTCATCTTTTCATGCATCTTTTCTTCTGCCGTGTGCATCGAAATGGGAGCATTTCCTTATTTACACAGATTTAGAGTGATTCTGGTTGGGGCATGGGAGGCTCTAGCATGTATGAGGTTTGAGGCAGGGAGAAGGTGGAGAATAATGGTGATTATTATGGTAAAAATCCCTTTATGGTGGGATTTTGGGGCCTCATAATAAGCAGAACACCTAAACAGAGTATTTATGCATATTTTAGTTCCTGAAAAGCATGTTCATGCAAGACAGAGTTTTTTTTTTTCATTCTTTTGCTCTTAATTCAAGCTATGCCTCAAATCTGGCTTTATAGTTCCTTCTGCTTTGACAGATCTGGATGCCTCAAGAAGAAGGTTGGGAGATATTTTCATTCCAGTGAGATAAAAAAAAAAAAAAAAAACCTCCCCACTTCATTCCTCCCTTTCCTCCTCCGCTCCTTGACACTCCTTTTTTCCTCTCCCTTGCTCTAGTCCTCCCTCTCTCCCTCCCTCCTGGACCTTCCTCGTGTCCTTCGTCATTTTTCCCCTCATTCCATTACTGAACATTGTTTTGACTTTCCAGGTTCCTCATTCCTCCACACAGCATACCAACCTGCCTGCCGGACTGCCGGAAGAATTTCTGGCCTGTGATTATCCACTCATATTTCATTTACACACTCTGGAGCACGCACACACACACACACACACACACACGTATGTATGCACACACACACACACAAGGGGAGGCAATAAATTAATGGAACAGGCTTTACTCTTTTATTACCTCTGAAGAAAGGTTTATTGTTTCTTGTTGCAGGGGGTTGGACTGATTTACTGATACATTCCAAACTGTCCAAATGCCATTGATTTGCCTTTGAGTGATCAATCTGGGGAGATTTGTGTCGGTTAACAGCTGCTGTATGGCAAGCAGAGCATGTTTGTGTGTGAGTGTGTGTGTGTGTTGCTCTAATTTTTCTTCTTTGTGAGCCAAATTAAAAACAGCTTTAGTGCCTGTTTATTCTACATTTACTGACAAATTAACTTCTGAAGAGCAATTAATTAGGAGACGGAAATTACCAAAATCTAAATCAATCAAACAGAGAATTTCCCCCGTGATGCATCTGCAGTTATGTATATGTGCATTCATAATTATGGCAAAACACACATTTTCTCAGAGAAACAGTCATTTTTGGCCAAATGAATGAACAAATTAAAGCCAGATATGTATCTGGAGCAGACACGTTAATGCATGTCACATGCACAACACACACACACACACACAAACACACAGAGCCTACCAGTTGGCAGTGGGTGTTAATTGTGTTGGGCCTCAGGGCAAAAATAACATTGCACCAAAAGACAGGGAGATACCGTGTTCTCTGTCTTTCAGCAGCCTACGCCTATCTATCAAGTAAAACAACACAGTCCTATTGCAGTCATAAAATGCACGCAGGTCCTTTACTACTAAAGAAATAAAATTTTCCACTACTTGTTTTATGGAAAACTTACTAATTCTCTCCTGTTGTGCATATGTTCTTTCTTTTCTTATTTATGGCCCATGTCCCCCAGCGAATCCCAGTAGACAGTGTTTTCATGACTATATGACTGTTAATTGCTAATTAGGCTGGTGTAGCAACAGACCCCTGTGTGAGGTGATGGCACTGTCGGTGTACACAGAATAATTACAATGAAAGGTGTCGTAGGAGCGTGTCAACATCTGCTCCCTGTGTGACTGAAAGAAAAGAAATATTCTCTCTGTATTTCTGAGACTGGCTCTCACAAGTGCGGCACGTGCACATATTGGCACATTGGTGCTTGTGCAAATTTAGAACCAGGCAAACCTTTCACAGGTCATTTGCCACTGCCACAGCTGATGTAGAGATTTCAGAGCAAGAACTGAGAGAATATTTCATCGTGTTGCTCTATTTCCACAGAAGCTTGTTCAGTAACTACCTGCATAGGAAATGAGTAAGGGGGGCACAAGGGACATATATTTGGAACATGTACATTAAAAATATGTAAGGAGCAAAGTACTTTTAATCTAATGTTACTCATAATTGCAACAGTGCCTCTGGCAGGGGTGGGTATTTTTTCATCGTAAATAGTCATCCAGCATTTCAGACCTGTTGGATATGTTTTGAACACGAACATTTTGCTGAAACATGTATGAGCTTTTAAAGTTCATGGGTTTAAAAATTAATCATCTCGCACCATAAATTATAGGTGCCACATGCACGACAGGCTCAGCAGGGATTGTAATTATTTAAAAAAAAAGTTAATCAAGCGTCAGTAGTTGAGAGTAGGACAGAATATAATGAATCATCACCTGGTGCCTGAACATTCCCACGAAAAACTGATGCAGAAAATTAAGTGGAAGTGGAAATGAAGTCCAGACCCCCTCACATGGTCAAATTAAACCTTTGCACATGCCTTTGTTATCTAATGTAAATGGCACCATTTCACTTTAGCTACAATCTTTTTTTCCTTTTTTTAAAAACAATGCTAAACTTTTGAAAGGTCACGTTGAAGCAGACTGATGTAAACTCTCTGTTTGTGGGAAGAGACCTTCAGGAAAAAAAAAAACAAAAAAAAACGAGTCTCTGTTTGTGTACACACACATTGTCATGTCATGTCAGCAATTCATCAGTGATGGCATCAGTGAATGGCTTCTTGGCAGTCTCATACTGTACATATTTCCTCTGATCCCAGAGACAGCTTTAACTTAATGAACTTTAATCACACACTGGATGTGTGTTTGTGTTTGTGTCTGTGTGTGTGAGAGAGACAGAGAGAGCAACCAAGAATTTTGATGGAGCTAAGAACATAATGTCCCACAAGTAAAACCAGTAAAACAGGCTTTAAAAGTTTGAAGAACAACAAAGACCTTCTAATGAATAAATTGTGACATGCTGCTGTTTTATTGTAGTTCTTATGCATGCAGCCACACATCCCCCACCGTTCATCTTTTTTTTCACTGCCTACTAGGCATATGTCTCTGTGTCTGAGGTTTGGGGCTGCAGCACGCTGACGAACTTGTCTGTGGGTAGAACTATTCTGAAAACACATGTTGGTCTAATGGATTTAATATGGCCGTAAATTACAGTCAACAGAGTGCTGGAGCATCAGTACCACTCACATGGAAATGAGCACTGCTTGAGTGCCTTTTAACATAGTATTCAAAGCTTTATCAGCTGTGTGTGCATGTGTATGTGTGCCTATGTGTGTATGTGTGTGTGTGTGCAGCATCTTCATTTCTACACATCCTTCAGTGGACTGAGTTGAGTGTTATCTGGTATGCTTGCGGTCAGTTCAGTCTTTGCTTCCTCATTTCCTTTCATATGACTTCCTCTTGAGATTTCTTTTCTTTCATTAGTTTCATGCTTTGTTTCATAAACTGGAGCAGATTGCGTGGGTTTCTTGTTGGTCTATGATTAATTTCATGCTTCATTTGAATGAATTGTGTCCTTACTCAGACAAGTGATTAAAGAAAAATAACTTGTAAAGGATGTAGCTTTAAATTTGAGCTGCAATTAGTCTTCATTGGCCTTTATTATGCGGTTCATCATTCACAACATTAACAACTGTGCAAGATTTGTGGGGCTTTGTGCTCAGTTTTTTTTTATTGTTAAGTGGTGAAGTTGATGTAAGTAATTGGATATGATGAGTGAGTCGATATGTGCATGTGTGCAATGTATGCAAGTGTGTGTGTGTGTGTGTGTGTGTGTGTGTGTGTGTGTGTGTGTGTGTGTGTGTGTGTGTGTGTGTGTGTGTGTATGCACGAATGTGTTTATACAAGAGTGTGTTTAAACTGTTGATTGTGCATGTGGTGCAGGCAGATTTTAACCTGCGCCTTT
>OMNW01010362.1:10944-42025 GCA_900303245.1 Selene dorsalis
TAGATGGAAAAAAAAGAAGGAAAACTGTACTGTCAAATTTGACCCAGTTTATCAGGGAGAGTGTGGAGAATGTTTAAGACACAATATGAGATTTGTAAAACCTTTATTGTACTTGTGAGAATAGAAAAAAGAAGTGATTCCACTGCTCCCTCCACAGCAAGGCTGACTAGACCATTAAATCAACAATTCCAGACAAATTCAACCTGGAGCTATAGTATCCTAACATTTTAGGTCTTAAAGAATGAATCTGAAGGCTTTTTTTTGTAATTGCTCCTGTTTTACAGCAGTTGTGTCTGTCCCTGCATCGCCACGGCAGCCATAAATGGGAACCGATACCATTTCCACTGTTGAGGCTGTTTACGTCCCTTAAAACTGCATTTTTTTTCCCCACGGACAGCGTCAGACATACAGCGAGGGGTTTGTTTACTTCAAGCAAGCTGACATGTTGGTAAACGGAGCACAGTGTCTTTTTCGACAACTAGTTACACATGTCCTCTCACTAATTAACAAGTTGGGTCCAAAAAGACTCACTGCACCCCTGCCTATAACACTCCTAATGCACTTGTTTTATGTTTTATTCTGTTTATTTTTTACATCTATAACAGAAGATAGTTTTTAGTTTTGCAGTTTTTAGTTTTCAAAAAAGCTAGTCTTCTACATGCATGACTTTTTGTTGTTTTTTTCCCATTGTACCGAACCGTGACCCCCCAAACCAAGGTACGGACCAAACCATGACTTATGTGTATTGTTACACCCCTCGTAAAAACCCAATTTTCTCCTTTGAATGAACACTTCCTGGACCTATTGACATCAATATGTCCCTCAGTGCTGCCCACCTGAAACCTGGACACCCTCTGTGAGCTTAGCACAAAAGGCACAACATATAACACCTTATTCTGAAGAGTTCTGCAGCCATGTTGAAAAGGCACTGTGTTCTCAGTTGCATGGAGAAATCTGCTCCATGTTTTTCACAGTTCTTCCCACTGCTCTTAACATTAAAGTGTGATCCCAGCACTTCAAGGAGAGCAGCCTCAGAAACCCTGCATGGTTAAATGTTTGATTTTCACATTTCACATCGTTAGCTGTGTAGTTCACATATTATGTGGCTGAACGGGGAAACGGTGCAGTCACTGCATTTTTTATCTAAGATGTTAAACTGTGTTGCTGATGACCTCATTGCAATAGTAAGAAGCAGTGTAGCCAAGTAATCCATGCAAACAAATGTCCTCTGTGGACCACAGCCACGATACAGTTCTCACAGGAGCTGCATTTACTGTGCTTACTGAGTGGTGCTTCAACTACATAAACAAGGTACTTTATAGGATCAGTAATTCCACCTCCAGTTAAAGAGACAGGAGCCAAAACTGAATGTTTCTAATAGAGCAAGGGGTCTTTTCGTTTTTCAGGTCAAGGACCCCCCCTACGATACACAGTATCACAGTAACACAGTTGCCCATAAAGTTGGAATAATTGTGTTTCCAGACACATTTCTTTTTTTATTCATATTTTAAAAGTTAATTGTGGTTTAATTTTCAAGATTTTCAAGAAGAGACTGATCAATACATTTTTGAGAAGATATCAACTTTTTTATTAAGAATGAATCACATTGTCACTTTCATTTCAAGAGTTAAAAAAATATAATTATTCCAATTTTATGGGCAACCATGTATAGTGTAGAAAATTGTGTTTTATATTAAACTTGGCCCAGTACCATTCAATACTAAGCTATTCAAATAATGCAGGTTCATATGTCCATGTTTTTATTTTAAACATGTACAAGTACAGTGAGTAGAGGACCGTGCCACTGCCATTTAAAAATATTCCTTGTTAACTGATACCAATGCCTATATCAACAATGTCTGTTAATTGCATGATAATGATGCACACAAGCAGTTCAAACTGACACTTTTATTTTAAATGTAAATTTGGAAACAAAAAAATATTTAAAAAAACTCTCTAATCAACAAAAGGTTTTGCGGCCACCCCCAAGCAGTACCTCTAGGGGTCGTGGCCCCCTGATGAAGACCTCTGTAGTAGAGAGTTAAAATAAGAGCTAAATGGGAAGTATGAAAAAGAAAACATTAAAGCATGTTTAGATTTTCTTTTCTCGTGGAACCCTGAAGTGTAAGGATGAACATGAAAATGAGTATAATAAAGCCCGGAGTTGAAATTAATGAAACAGCTGCTAATCTGACAGCTTTGTTCCAGCCAAAAGTATGAAAAGCTTTTATTGCAGACAGTTGTGCTCAGAATGCACAACAAATTTATTAAAAAAAATCTATTTTTGAAGTATTGTCTTAATGTGTTGCAAAACTTTTTTTTTTTTTTAATATCTTTGAAGTCAACACCTCAGCTCTTACACCTGCCTCGGGTGGTGCATTAGTGTCAAACCAACTGCAATAATATTCTCACTGACACCTTGTTCTGACCCACTCTGAATAGCTTATGAGTGCTGGTTATGCTCTTGACTTTAACAGTTCGGAGAGAGAGAGCGAGAGAGAGGGGGGGGGTGTTTAATGCTGATTTACTTTGGAGAGGTCTGACCTATAGGACAACCATTGTCAGCGCTGTGGTGTGTGCGTGAATGGACGTTGTTGTGCTATTGTTTTCATTTCAGGAGTGAATGTGCAGCAGGATGGATTGCGTCGCTTCAGTGTTTAGTTTGGGTTTCGGTCAGTTTATGTATACTGGCTTGATACACATGCGAACACAATATTGTGTTTGTGCTTCTCTGTCCTTTCATCCTAAGTGTCCGGCTCTGAGAGACCTGACAGAAACTAAAGATGGAGCTGAAGCACTCTGACTTTTGAGGGTATGACGAATAGCAACATTGTGTCGGAACAATACTTGACAAACATGCCAGTGGCATAAAAGCAGGAAGCTGGCATGGCAGGCTAAGGTAAACTGAAGTGATGTCGCCCCCTCCCTCCTTCTCCTCTGTGCTCCTGATATGGCTCTATTGTTCTCACCGCATGAGAAGCAGCTCTGAGAAAAGGGACTTCTGGGCTTCACTCAATTTTCACTGAATTGCATGAGCATAATGACAATAATAACAGCCGCTTCCACATAATGGGACCTGCTATATAGAGACTGGTTTACCAGAGAATGGAGGATTGTATCCTTTCTCAACTTGTGCAGCAGCAGCAGCTATGTATGTGCTGTATACCAAAGGAAGTAACATTATTGTTGCCATTAATGACATTGCAAAGATCAATGGCTCCCTGCGAACAAACATTACAAAATGACTCATGGTATCATGACCACACACAGATGTGTCATTAACATAGAAAATTGGTGCTAATTACAGAATTAGTCATGTTCTCTCCTCCCTATCTGGCCTATAATACCAAACAGCAAGGTAATTCAAAGGGCCGGGCCCGCCTCACACGCATGGAGGGCAAACTGATGCATGAAATCATTTGTGTTTGCAAGTGGCTTCTCTCTTTATTGCAACTGCAGGGATTCCACGGATAAGCAAACAATAACCTGAGACTTGTTAACAGAGGACGGTTGTGTATTAAATAGATTTGTAAAGGTCATTCAATTTAGAGACATAAAGATTGTGACATTCTCACTCAGTATGTAGCCTAAACATTGTGGACAACCTTTATTTGTTTACCTCCAATGAGGAGGCTTGTTTATTTGTGAGCAATGCTACACAAAAACGTACTGAACTGATTTGCATTGACAGATTAATACGTGTGTAAAGACACTGCATCTCCACTCGCAGACTCCACTTCCAGATTATCTGTTGAGGTTCAGTCCTATAGATGCAGACCGGAAGCCGGGCAATGAGCTGCTTACTAAAATCATCACATTATATGCATTTGCATTTGTGCTGCATTAAGAATATTTCGTATTTCCTCCTATATTATAATTCTCTGAGGAGGAAAAAGATTGAAGTGGCTGATTATACAGAGTGACAGACTCTGTGATGCTGCACCCACAGCTGACTACTACTCGCTGGTATCCGAACCATGTTATTAATGGATTTATATAAATACTCCTGTGCTCTGGATCCCCTCTTCTCTCTCTTAGTTCTAAACTGTTTAAGAACAACTATGTCATAAGCTGCCTCCCTTCTTCTTCTTTGTCATCCTGTCATCCGTTCTCTGCAGCTCAGAGAGAGTGAATCACGGCCGCTGTATTTATGACACTGTCAGTCTTCCAACTCTGCCATCATGGACTGTGTAATTTAACATGACAAAAGTGCGCAAAAATGCCACACAGGATAAATGTTCACGGAGAGAGGCTTGACGGGGACGTGTGGTCAGGGACAGGCACACATTGGAAATGACAGTTATTTGTAGGGAAATGTAGTAAAATTAATGACACAGCGTGAAAATACACAGTCATTTCATCCACATTACAGAGCAACAAGTTCTTTCTATTTTTTTTTGTGGATTAATTCAAATAATTATGTAGTACATAGATGGCCTTTAAAAAAAATTGACAATACTCATCAGCTGTCCCAACCTACAATACACAATACAAGGCTAATAAATGCTATTAAAACCAATGATTTTTTTTCTTAAATATTACCATTAACCTTTTATGTATTTGTTTTTTTGTTGTTTTTTTTACACTTACTGGCTGTACTGATACCCTCTCAGCTGAAGCAGCATGGATTCCCCCCCCCTGCCTGGATTGATGGGTCAGTCCAGCAGCCACACAGAGCACAGGGTAGCTTGGGAATGGTTTGTTCTGCAGGATGGAACTCATAACAAACTCCCTCAGCTGGGACAACCAGCATAAGGCAGAAATGGCAAGAAAAACAAGCATCATATAATACACAGTGTCTTTCACTATTTGTTTTTCTATCCTCAAGTTTTAAAAACTACAACACAGGCGATTTGTTGTTTCATGACTGTGGGTATGTCCTCCCTTTGCTCTCCAGATGGCCTCTGGACTCTGTGGCTTGGATTCCACTATATGTTGGATATTTTCCTTTTACTTTCTGCTCACTGTTGATGAGATTGCATCGTTTCAGCTGCACCTTCTGCACGATGTGGTGAATAAAGATGGATACAGCCTCTGTGACCACACCCACAGGTTTATGAAGGATGGTGTCAGAGCTCAGAGTGAGCTGCTGAACCTGGCACTGCCACAGTCGATGGGCAGATTATCAAAAAATGGGAAAAGAGGGGCATTTGTGGAACCAATAACGATTATAAAAAAAAAAAAAATAGTACAGCTGTACAGGACCATATTAGCTGTAGAGACCAACACTGTTCCTCCCTCTCCATTTTAACACAATGAACAGGCCAATATGGCAGCTATAGTTGGCATGGTGCACCGTGTTTAAATCCGTCCACACAGAACCAGGACAGGCAGTGGTGGTAATCTGAAGTGAACATATGTGTACCAATTGCAGACTGTAAAGAGATCCTGTTGTTTCTGTCAACTCCAACCCCTCACAGTTTATTTCAAGTCAAAACTCCAGATACTGTTGTGAGTGAAAATGCCAGCAGTATCAGAAACATCTGATACAACAGTCACGTCACAATGTCACTGAGTTCACTTTTTTTGCTCCTCATTCTGATGTTTGATTTAAACATTAAGTGAAGCTCCTGACCTGTATCTGCCTGATTTTATTTATTGCACTGCTGCCACATGATTGGCTGACAATTGCACTGACAAGCAGATCCCCAGGTGCTTCTGGTAAAGTGCGTGATGAGGGTTTAGAAGCAAATTTATTGGATTTTTATTTAGTTTAAAGTCAGCTATGTCTTTTCCAGTTGGTCTGAACCTGTAGTGCAGCATTGTAATCAAATTTTTCATCAGCACTGTTCACTTGGTGATACAAGCATGAAATTTTGCCAAAATGCTGTTTAAGGGAACTCTTTTGAAAAAAAGGCACTGGCCAGTCAAAAAATTTAATATGGTAGCCATTTCTCAAGATGGCTTCCAGGTATTGCACTGATACGTCCGATATAGTATCTGCATGTAATTATCAAATCATTTCATTTTGGTCTAAAGTATTTTATGGGTCTCACATTCCATCATTATAATTGTTGTTTTTGTCAAAACAGCTATGTGAAATGTTGTATTGAAGATGGCGTGCAATATGGCCGCTGTGAAGCCAGTTGGAAAATCTCATGATCTATGAAACATAGGAAAACAGTTTTTGGTTCTAGGTGTTGTGGGTTTTAGATTCCAATAGACCTATTAGTTTTCCTGTTAGAGTATAGCTAAGTGTTTCGAGGGAAGCTGATTTTAATATAGTGAATGTCCTTGGTGTTTCGCACTCTCTCTGTGTTTCCTCAGATCTCTGTATACAACATCTATGTCACGTCTGTCCATTCTGGGTGAGGGATCCCTCCTCTGTTGCTCACCCTGAGGTTTCTCCTCTTTTTTCTTGGGAGTTTTTCCTCAGTGGATGTGAGGGTCTAAGGGCAGAGGATGTTGTCATGATGCTGTGTAAAGCCCTTTGAGACAAACTGTTTGTAAAAACAGGCAATACAAATAAAATTGCCTTGCCTTGTAGCAATAATTTTGAAAAAAAAGAAAAAAGAACTATGAACTAGTTCATTTTTGGTACCGTGAACTTAGTTTAACATTTTGAATCATGAGCTATGAGCTTAACTAGTTCATTTTAAAATGTGTGAACCACACTTTGAACTAGCTCATGTAGAAAATGAACTTTCCCGACACCGTTGGTACGTACGGTGAACGTACCACGTTCACCTGCGAACATCTGTGTAGTACGTGCAGTCAGCATTCTACACAGTGAGTGTGAGCCTCAGGGCTGAGTCATGAACTGAATCATGCATCATTCAGCTGCGCATCAGTTCAGGGAGTGACACTATGCACTGTGCAGGGGGGTCTCCCAGCCAAACACTGAATGGATGTTTTGAACAAATCCTTTTAATGAACTGATTCTAGTGATTCAGTATTCTCTAAAGAACTGCTTTTCCCAACGCTAGTATGAGGCAAGAGAGCGACGAGAGCTGTAATCTGACACCACATGCGTCGCAATGAACGACAGCAATCGACATCTGACCGATTGCTGGTGAGAGGTTGAGTTCAGATGTTGCAAATTGTTTCTACAAACTCAACATCTAGTTTACACAAAATAAAGGTGGCTGCACCTGGAGCAGACTTGTTGATGCATGTGCAGCTGAAAGAGACCTTCCTCATCACTAAACCTGTCCCACCATCAGACCCACCATCTCCCTCACATCCTGGGAAAGGGATGAATGTTTGCCTTTTTCTTGTTTTTCCTCTGTCCATTTCTGCCCAAAAGGAAAAAAAAATGGTGAGTAATCGCAAGTAATATCAGAACACCTGCACCCTGTTTTGTTAGCTGCATTAACACTGAACACAGTGAAATCTTTGAAATCACCACTTCCTGCACTCACCAATCTAGCAGCTCAAAAACTGTCATACAGCAACACACATCTAGAAGACAGATTATCATGGACATCCTACTGGAGCTGGAGCTGGAGCTGGAGCTGGAGTTGGCCGTCTGATGAACAGCTGATTGATCGCTGACACACCAGCAGCCTTAACAACCTAATAAGTCAAATGTGTGGATGGATCGCGTTTCTGCGAGTTTGTTTTAGAGACTTTCTGTCCTCTAATGGTCACACACGATTTAATGCAGCCGTACTACCTAATGGGACTTTTCCTGCCTCCAAAGAAAGAAGAAAAGTACTTTTTCAGCACCAGGTTGAGAAATCAATTAATCATTGGTATTGATCTGAAACCCAAATAAACTTCCATTATGCTCATTTTGTGCTTTGGCACAAAAACAACTTCTTCCCATTAATAATGTAAAATATAGACTTGGTTCCACTCTTTTTTAATGATGGCTAACTCATTTTGGAATAAAGCCTATGAGACCCACACGCAGCGCACACGCACGCATTCACCAATTTCCAAGAGAAATAACCAAATAATTGTTGTGGGGATGATAGTCTGCTGATATTCTCTCTAATTATCCTGCAGTGGGTGCTCACTTTGCACCATTTTGTGCTGACCTTAAAAGTGTGTACATGGTGTTAGTGGTCTAAAGGTGGAATAATGGGTGTGTGTGTGTGTGCATGTGTGTGTGTCCTTTCTGGGGTCCTCTGGGGGTTCCAGACTCATACAGATGTTTTAAATCCTAAAGGTATGTAACACTCATGACAGACACATGACCATGCACACGCTTTGATAGAGACACACATACACACCCCAGTATAAACAGACATAACCATGCAAACGTGAGCAAACATAATTACCTGCATGTGCACACACTGTCTTTAGCTTGTTGTTATGACAACTAATATGTCATCATGAAGCTGTTAAGCGTTAGCTGGTTAGCGCTGCTTCGCCAGAGGCCACTGGATTAAATTCAATCCCCTGCTTTGCTACTTCAGACTGATCCTTTCCAAGTGGAGGGTCTGGTAAATCAACATTTACATTCCTGTATAGTGCCAAGGAGTTCAAATGTCACGTTGCCTCGGTCTTTACCGTGTCTGGACCTTGAACACGTGAACAAAATCAAGTAATGAATGTTGTCAAGTTTGAGGTGCGGTGCAACATTGATGCTGTGACAGTGCAGGGCTGGTGTTGAGTAGGCATCAAATAATGCATGCTTCGCTTTACCTCTAAAATACTGAACTACATAAGCTGCGTGTCATACATGTTTATTCCATTTACCTACTCCACCAATACGCACATATGCAGTGAAGTATATGGTGTGTAGCCTATGGGAGTTTTGTCAGGAAAGAAGTTGGAAACTGCTTCCTTCATATTTCAGGAGCAGTGTTCATGAGGTGAAATGTGAAGCTGGAGGGAAAATCTGTACCAATCACTCATCACCTGCACTGTTCCAGCCTCATATACAGACGCCACAAAAACAGGCTCCTCCTCCTGTTTTCTTGTCTGTATACAACATCTATTGCACGTCTGCCCGTCCTGGGTGAGGGATCCCTTCTCTGTTGCTCACCCTGAGGTTTCTCCAATTTTTTCCCTGTTAAAGGGTTTTCTTGGGAGTTTTTTCTTGGGAGTCGATGTGAGGGTCTAAGGTCAGAAGATGTTGTCATGATGCTGTGTAAAGACCTTTGAGACAAACTGTTTGTAAAAAATGGGCTATACAAATAAAATCGCCTTGCCTTGCCTTCAATTTCTTGGTTACCAGGGTGACAAGCCCCACTCTGTGTGATCGGTCGCCTGAAATGAAGCAACAGTGATGGAACCAGTGCCCTTCTGAAAAGTTCTGAGATTTTCAACTAGAAGCACTCGTAGCATGCAACATCTTCGCTTTGCAGGTAAGGTCTGGGGTTTTACAGTGGTTAGTATTTTTCCCTCATCCACATGGTGACCAGAACACAATCAAAGACTGTCTGTGAGTGTTCTCATTCATCCAGGTCATCGTATCTCTAGGCAACAATTTAGTGGAAAGCAACTGGACTTGTATTTGTCTATGAAGACGTTTCGTCTCTTATCCAAGCGGCCTCATCAGTTGTAAATGCATCGGTCTGACTAGTCCTCACTAGTCTGACCAACTAGTCATACAAGTCCAGTTGCTTTCGACTAAATTGTTGCCTAGAGACAATCAAAGGCTAAAATGTTCACTGATAAAAAAAAAAAAAAATCACATGTAATCTACAAAACTTCACATAGCCCCCAGTCACACGTTTGACTGACTGAACTGGTAGTTTGTGAGCTATTACTCATCATATGCCTTTATATTCAGAGGAATATAAAACATGCAACAGACCATTTACAACTTCCCCTTTTCAGAATAAAGCCTACACTAGCTGTTTCCCAAATAAGAGACAGGATCTTCTTGAGGGCTGAGCCTACACGGTCTAGAGAGGCAGCGGCTTCAGAGGCACCTCTGATGGCTGTGTCAACCGTTGGTAAATGGGATGGTCTAGCCTTTGGAGCATTTCCTGATTGTGTCCGAATGTAATCAACGTCCCACTTTAAACATTTGAGAGTGGCAGTGTTTTTACACTTCCAACAGCTACTCAGCTCCTCGTCTGCAGCCAGCAGAGGCCTGTTTAGCAGGCGACAACACCACCAAGCCGGCCGCAACGCAGGGCCTTGGCTACAACGCGGAGCCACCTCAATATTCTAAAAGCTAACATGCAGGTGGCTAGTAATTAACAGCATGCAAAGAATCTTGGGATACAGGAGGCCATGAAGGATAGGTGCAGCATGTCCTCCTAGTGCAGGCCACAACCGTCGAACTGGGACAGGCCTGTCACTGTCACAACAGTTAATGGCAGTGGAATAAAGGATTTCGGCCTTGCTTGTCTCTCTCCTTGCTCCCCTACAGCTCTACCCAGGCCATGATCAGGAAAGGAGATCTACCTGGCCTGAGCTGGAAGCTAAAAGCCCTGCAGCTGGCACCAGAAGGCAGAGGCAGTGCACGTGGGGACTGCTGGGTTTGCCTGCCTCTCAGCTTGATTTTTGTTTGGTTTAGTTAATGTCCTGTCGTAATAATGTCACCCTTATGTTTATTAAATCTTTTCCTATTTTGATTAGTGTCTTTGTGTGGGTGTTTGGGGTCATTGGTGGACCATTGTTATCCCCCTTATGGCCAACAAAGCTAGGATGTAACATGTGCACTGCACTGGGTGCTGTGCGCTGATTACAGTGTATGATGTGTCTGCCATTCACTCTCAACATAGATCATAGTCTAATAAAATATTTTTGTTTGATATGTTAAAAAAAAAAAAAAGTCAGAGGCAGATATTTTTGCTAAGAGTCAGAATCAGTGCTTCATTCAATGTACAGCTGTGGTAGCTTCTTCATTTAATGCCTACAGTATTTCAGTGCACATGTATCAATAGGTAATATGGCCAGTGGCTCGAAACAGTTACATTTTTTTAATCCATGTGACTTTGATGCGTCAGGGTATGTTGCTGCACAGTATCCCCGAACCACTGACGAGAAGGAACAGTCGATGGAGCACGTTATTTGCATGGAAAGTGTTATTCAATCAGACAAGTCATTGACCTTTGGAAACGAAACCAAACAATGTGGATGACAATGGGGTTTCCACGGCAACCAACAAAACACAAAGCATCTCTGTGCACTCTCTGTGATTAGTAATTGAACAGAATATGGGGAAACAGAAATGAGTATAAAAAGGAATTAGATTGAAAAGACTGGGAATGCTTTCTGCTCAGACAATTCTCTTGATTGGTTGGCTGTACACTATATTTAGAAATAAAATCAGAACATCATCAGACCGGCACGGAGGAGCGGTGTTTTTGTCTGTATGATGCCCTTAGACGTTGTGAAATTTCTTATTGTGTTGATGTACTTGAGCTCACGACTCATCCTCCTACCATTTGCCACCAAAATAGCTACTCAGGTATCATCCTCAGAGTACCAGGGGGTCTTAATGTGGCTGTCTCCTGTATTTACTTTGAGCGTGGTAACACATTGCAGTCGCCATGGAAATAAAATCTACATTCATATTCCCACCGCCAGAGAGATTAGATGTTTCTGGCAGACTGTAAGGTACACTCAAAGTGCAACACTTCCGTCATGTCTTCCTTTTATTTTATTTTATTTTGTTTAATCCTCATCTAGCAATAGAATTTGGCTCTTAGCACCACTTCCCTTGCAATTTCTAACATTATAGCCTTTGGATTAGCAGAGGTGCTAGACAGGAGCCAAAAACAAATCCTGTCACACACCTGGCTGTCTCTTTTCCTCTTGTCATTATCAAACACATCCAGAGTGCTGTCCTGGCCCACAGTACATACCATGCTAGTATGCAGCACCATTCATCATTACACTTCAGGCAGGTAAGGGCACCTTATTATCAGTGTGTGGTTTGTTGAAACATGTTGCATCAGCCGTGTGAGATTGGGAGATCAAATGAGCGCCTGGTTATAGCATCTGAACCCGGGGAGACGTGAGGATAGAGTCGTTTCACTTGATTTGGAATTCATTCTCCTCCCAAAATCAGAACAGAAGCGGAACAGCAGGGAGGGCCGATGAATACAACTGTAGAACTGTGGGGAAATGTTAACCCTCCATAACATACGATACGATACGATACGATACGATACGATACGATACGATATGGTACGATACGATACAATACGATGCGATATGATACGATACGATACGATACGATACGATACGATACGATACGATACGATACGAAAAGAATGACTTTATTAATCCCCAAAGGGAAATTCATTTGTCTGTCAGCTCATCACCATTTGCAGAAGAATCAAAAAAGCCTGATGGCTAAAGGTACAAAGGATCTTCTATATTTCTCCGTCCTGCAGCAAACAGAGAGGAGCCGTCCTCCACCGCTGCTTTCCTGGTCCATCAAGGTGCCATGAAGTGACCATGAAAACACCTCTTCATCTCAGCTGGAACAGGGTGCCACCCCCAGATCTCCATTTTCAATGAAAGAGGCTCCTCTTCTGAAGAATCTCCTCTCCTCACAGAAGGATCCATCAGTAGTTGAGCAGCAAAGCAAAGATTGAGTAAAAACTCAGAGCGAGTTTGCTGCTACTAGTTGAAGCACAAATTTTGGAATGCACACACACACACGTCATCCTTTCTTTATCTTCTGAAATAGTGTTCCTACAGCAGCTGATGCACCAGACAACTACTATCATGACCTTGATACATGAAAATACATTAAAATAAATACTTTGGCAACAAATGTCGTGGTTAACAACAAAATGATTGACTGTGAGAGATGATAAAGAGATGATAAAAACAACTTTTTTTTTCCTGGGGGAACCAAACTTCACTCTCCTGAGTCACATTCATCCATCCACTACGGCCTTGAGTAATGAAAAGTTTTAATCTCAGCTGACCTGAAGGAAACAGCTTCAATCACCACCTAACTTTGCATTTTGCCCCCTTACTGCAAACATTGCAGCCTCCTTTTGAGTGTCTCAAAAAAGCATCTCTGCTGTTAGATGTGGCGGGGACCTAGATCTTTTGTAGTTTAAAAAGGTATGTCAGGTAACGAGTTATGTAACCTGCGAGGCAAGAGTCAGGGTAAAAAATAAAAATCTGTTTGGAACTACAGCACCATTTTCTCCTGCTCATTACTTTTATGTCAGTAAGTGCAGAGTAATAAAAAAGAAGGAGACTCAGCTGAGTTTATCAGCTCCTCTTTATCTCTCATCTGGACCACAGTGGAGCAGAACTATGATGGCAGAGATCTCACTGAAAGGTTCTGCAAGTGAGACCACCAGCACATCAGACCAAAACTAACGGCACTCACACCAAAAGCTTCATGAGCGTCATAGGCAGCCGGCAGCTGTTCATTTTCAATGAACGTCGCTATCACAGTTACTCAGTGCACATAAGAGTGTTAGCTTTGTCATGATATCCTCTGCAGTAACACTGGTGGCTAATTAGATAAAACATTTGTCCAACATATTCCAAGTAAGGGTAATACCGTGCTGGTCAATGTTAGCATAGCTACAGTAGCTCACTGAGCATTGACAATGAAAGTAACTTACGCTTTAATGGAGAAGTTCCGTTTTTTGCAACCTGGACCTTATTTCTAGCATAAGATACGTTCATTTACTCACCCGAACAACTTTGGTGTAACTTGGAGTCCTTCGGGAGATATTTTGATCCACTCGCGATCTATGTATATCCATATAACGGGAGTTGTTGGGGCAACGATGCAGCGTCTGAATAAGACATTATCTGCCACGAAACACTTTCATTTCACCAATATGTTGTTATGAATCTCTCGTACTATTCCCCTGCGAGTTTGGAGTGGCTCGAAGTTGAATTGTTGTTGTCACCAGGGTTTTTTACACGGCTTTTCACTGACCTATGACCTCATATATGGATATACGTAGATCGCGGGTGGATCTAAATATCTTCCAAAGGACTCCAAGTTACACCAAAGTTGTTCGGGTGAGTAAATGAACGTATTTTATGCCAGAAATAAGGTCCAGGTTGCAAAAAACCCCTTTAAGGACAAACAAAAGATAAACAACATAAAATAAAATACTGGCTCCTGTGATCCGTCTGGTTGCATGAAGGATTCTGAAGAGGTTCCTGTGCACTACGATGTACATGAAGCCAGATCAGCTATCATCAGATCAGGATGTCATTACCTTAGAAAGTTCTTTCTCGTGAGAGAACGTAGAAGAAGATTAAACTGTATGTAAAAGTGAGGAGGGGAAATAAGATTGCAAATTCTAATCAGAATTCAGTTAATTTCATTCCTCACATCTCATCACGTCCTTTAAATGTGTAATTAGTGATTTACAGTGTATCTGAACCTCGGTGCATCCCTCTGCTCATCATAACCATCAGAATCACTGGAAATCAAGAGCAACTGAGTTCATGAAAAGATCAACATCACAGACTATTCACATGATAATTGTAAGAAAGAAAGAAAAAAAAAGTTATAAACTGGGGCAGACTAGGTGAAATTGCTGGTGGGGGATCCCATGAATGTTTACTCATGTAATCAGACTCATACTGTTCACAATCAGACCATTTCTATCAATCAGAGTGTTATTTGACACTTTTTTGGCATTTAGCAAGCATGTGGGTGTTAGGGTATAGTGAATCACTGCAAAGGACTGAATAGTTAAGGTTTTATAATTATTATTATTATTATTATTATTATCAAGCTGTTCCTGTTTAAGGGAGTTTTTTCTGTCCCCAGGGTGATTTTTCATGAAAAAGAAAAATCAGGAAAAAAATAGAAATAAAACAATTATTGTATTTGTTGGGGTTATGTTGTACAAGCTCTGAAAAAAGGTGTCTTAGTAATAAAGTAGTAGTAAAATAAAGTAATAAATAGATAAATAAATCAATAAAAGAAGTTAAAATCACTAAAACTGCACTTTGCATTGTCACTTAATAACTTGAAAAAAAAAACATATTTTAAATTTATTTGGTGTATGTGTGGGCAATAAGAACATGTTTATAGTTAAATATTGCTGCCCCAGCACACATATCATTACCATCACACCAACTGTTAGAGAGTAAGGTTTTTCAAAGACTATTCCCCACCTTGTCTAAAGGGTTGGTTTGCATGGCCTCCTAAATTCAAATGCATATGTGTGCATGTACCCCCAGCCTTCAACAAACTGCCAGCTGCTGCTCAGGATCAACAGGGTTCTAGAAAATGATCTTCTTTTTAATATGTGGTTCTGACTTTGACAACTGATACAGATTCTTTGTATCAGTTATAAATCCGTTGTTAAAACCTTGTTGCTCTTTGATCATTATATTATTTTAAAACCTCAACCTGTGACAGTTATTGTGTTATTGTCCTCAGTGTGTGTTGTTGTGAGCATTTTGTCACCATTCACCCTAGATTTAACCAAGCAATAATGCAGAGACAATCAGACAGACAGATGAAGGAAGATGGGTCATTTAGCTGTGACAGTCCAGACATGAGGACAAACCCTAGTCCAGGAAGCAGAGCAGCAAGGCCTGCTCCCTAACCACCCACACTCCACATGATAGCTACTGGCTGTGACAAAGGCAATCTGTTCACCTCAGGCCACACGAATGGGGAGAGGGGCACGGAGACAGAAATCAAAGCTGCACTGGGCTAATTAAGACCACATAGATTCACCCCATGTGCACAGATGCAACTGCAGCTTTGGAGGCAAGTATTTCCAGGAGCCTGCATGTTACAGTGTGTTTGTGCACAGTGTACAAGATTTTGTAAGAACTGAGATGAGATTATACAAAGACAGATCTTGTTTTTGTAGAAAGATTTATAGGTTCACTATCATTCACAGTGTTTGCAGTTTTTTTTTTGATTAATGAATCTATTTTAACTAACAGCTGAGCAGTCACTGAGGACTTCCAGGTACAAACCGGATAATAACCATAACATTTAGCATTTCAAGATTTAAAGCTCATACTTCATAGTATTGTACATGTTGATTTAGACACTAATGATGAATATTTTTAGGTATTACAGGATGGCAAGACATTTTAGCCTTTTTTATTCATTGTTTTGGTTTGAGAAACTGCAGCCTCAATGCTGTGATTCTATGTCATGGCTTTTATCAGCTAACCTGTAGCAGGCTGCTGTTGTAGTAACTCACTGAACACTAGCAGATACTAGCAAAACAGAGGTAAACGGACAGTTAATACTGGACTAACCGAGGTGACTGTGTGCAAGATTTGAAATGAATGCTGCGGCTGCTCGTTGCAGGTTCAGCTGTACGGTGAAGTGTCTTCCTATTTTGACTATTTTCTACATCGTGGTACAACACTAGAGACGTGAGAACAGGTAACAGAGAGCTATGCCACTCAAAGGCTGATTGCTTGAATGTGTTGCCTTCTTAACGTGAGGCTGTCAGCTGTGTTGTGTCCTGTCCAGGTTCTGTTAGTACACATTAGGTACAGAAGGTAGAAGCTTACTATCATGTGGTTGGACGATGCAGACAATTTGAGGCAAAGCTGCGGAGAGTTTTCAAGTCTTAAATTTTTTAAAGTGAATAATAGTGATCATATATTCAGAACATTCTATTATACTATTATTTATGCTTTCATGAGTGGGCCTTAATGGAATTGGCAAAGTCAGCTGCTGTTATACTCCATGATTTAGTGAAGTATTCTATGTGTGTGTGTGTGCGTGTTTTATGTCCTTAATCCTGCATCCATACAATGATCTCTTCCCATGTTATGACTTTGGCTAAAACTATAGTTTTTATGTTTAGAGGAGGCATGAACAGATTCCAGAGGGTTGGAAAAAAAAAGAAATTTGAAAGAGGAAATAAGCACTTTGGTCATTATTTATGAACATAATCTTACAGCTGTAAGTGAAACAAGTAGAGCGCAGGGAGTTTTAGTTTCTTCATAAAAGTTGAATTTTGTTCACCATAAATGAACTGTGAAACCTCTGCAGGCTTTTCTTTGTTTTGTTAAGATGTTTAAGTTTGTTTGGCTGAATGTTTATTTCAATTCATTACAGTTTTGCAAAGCATGAATGGTAATACAATTCAATAATGAGATGAGAAAAAAATACATAATGGAAAAAGATGCATTAATCTTTCTTTCTCTTTCTTTGTGTGCGTGAGTGCGCGTGTGTGTGTGCTGTCTGTTGAGATGCTGACTCTATTGTCGTATGAATGGAACCTTGTGTGCTTCCAGTGGATAGAAGAAAAGTTTGTAGTTGCATGTACAGTAATATAGTTTCCTGTTAAAATGTGTTGATTTTCATTGTTGTCCATCTCTGTAAAGTTTGGGATGAAGACGTCATATTTCTTAACAGACACCACTCTTATAATATTTTATTTGTCAGGTGGATGACTCTCACCTGCTCATAGCATTCTCTGCTCATAACAATATATTCATATCACAGGGCTAGATAGTGATTAAGATGGCCCACCACCTCTCACCCCCACCCCATTTTGCACCGGGTCTAATAACATCTGAGTTGGAGCTGAACAGATTACAGTGTTATTTGTATGTCGTCCTTGGGTTTTGTGATGCAAACTCACTTACAAAATCTAAAGTGCAGCACCACAGTCAGACCAGCAGCTGATTTCCACTGGCTGTGTGAATGAACACACACAGATCACAACACATAACAACAGACATCTGTTCAGATTCAGTAGATTCAGTAGTAATTTAGGGAATGTGTGCAAATTACCTGAAAAGGGAAAACTGTATCATGGTATCATTGGTTCTGTCACTTCTCTTGATCATTTCTGAGTTTCTAGACTTTGTTTGCCGTCTGAGAGCTAAATTCATCTGATTGGTCATGTTTGGAGAGACATGAGGCTTCATCTGGCTCAGTGGGTTAGCGGGCGCCCCACATGCAGTCGTTCCTGCAGCCAGCAATCCTGAAAACTGGTGGCCCTTTGCTGCATGTAACCCCCCCCAAAAAAAACAACAAGGTTGGAGAGACACACCTGTCTGCTGCATATACGGTCCCACAATGCAGACCAGAGCAGAAACCATGAAGAGGAGGGGTGATATGACCCAGCTCAATTCGGAAGGGATAGGTGGGAATTAACACAGGAACCCAGATCGGTGGAGGTTTTGTAAAGGTACAACAGTGACCACAAAGTGAACTAAAGCAGTGGAACAGGGCAAAACAAAGTGTTGATTAATAAAGAAAAAAAAAGCTCAACCTTGTCAGGGAGGAAACCAAAGGCAAACTAAAACTCCTGGACCTGGACCGGCAAGCTGCCAGATATGACCTGACCTGGTCTATCTGCTTCTCTGGCCAATCACAGGATCAGCCTGCTTTATGTTCCAAATGATCACAGCTAACACCGGAGCAGGAGGGATGTAGGCGGCGGCCGTAACAGGGGATCACTGAAAGAGAGATGACCAACAGCCAGATGGTCACTCTGGGTCAAACACCATGTGTGTAGAAGGGAGAGACCTCCAGAGTGACACTGCTCAGCCACAGCTGTGTATATGTATAGAGTTGTGGCTGACCTCCTTTGGATTTTAATGACACTATGCACTTGAGCTGCATGGACACCACAAAGTTTGTGCAAGTTTGATGACCCACGTTCTCTCAGTCCACATTCCATTGAGATTCTTAGGGAGCACTGTGTCATAAACGTTTCTTTCTGCAGAGAGATGTCCATGACAGGATTCATTTGGTCCACAAGTAGTTCTTGCAAAGCGTGTGTTTGGCATCATTATCCTGCTGCAGGATGAATCGCCCTGCACAAATTTCACTTTAGTTTCCTGGATGTCTCCCTCTGCTACTGGCACCATTCATCAATGTTTGATGATCAGTGGTTTAGTGATCATGATAAATCACACCCAGCAGATGTTTGAAACACTGAATTGACACTATACCTACTTTGTAAAATTGTGTACTGTACAAAGTTAAGGGCCCAGATATGTCCTGTTTCATTATAAAGCATGTCTGCAGGCCTCTGTAACTTGGTGATGTCACAACAAAGCAGTCACATCAGACTCTCAGAGCCTCCTCTCATCTGATAGGCTCACTGACCTGTTGTTCTTAGAGCTCCAGAGAGAAGCCTGAGAGAGAAGAGATGTAAAACTACACTGACATGGTTTTTGGTTCTTAAAACCACAAATATATCTTCTTATGGATCAACACTTCAATGGAAAAAGAATCAAATATGGGACCTTTTAAATGATCCAGTGATCATAATAGAGCTTGACACTAAATCCTTCCTGCTGAGTGAATTCATCATTCATCTTAAATATGATGTTGACTTTTCTCTTCCTTTCAGACCTGGGATCACCGCTACATGCTCAAAGTTTCAATCATTCAATTAGTAAACTAAGTTACCAGGACCCGCTATCATATATATCGATATCATGTAAGAGATTATCACACGATTCAACAAGACAGGGAAAAAACCTTTAAGTTTCTCTGGTTCTTGTTATCTGTGGTCATAGAAACAGCTGTGAACTCTATTTCACTTTGTTCGTTGCATGAGAGGCTCTCAGGCCAGCGCCGCCTGGTAGAATAAAGGTTAGAGAACAAGCTCGACACACTTCACCTGAGTGAAAACAACACACCTTGACTTCCTGTGTTTGGACATCCTGCCTAGAGCAGGAGCTCGCAGGGTAGTCGCACATAGGCACATGTATTTCTACATGGCTGTGACAGAGGGCATATGTTCTGCTGTGTTAATGCACAGCTAAACCACATCGCATGTTTTACTGAGAGACTCAAATGTGCTGTGACAGGCAATACAACGCAGGGGCTCTGTGGTGCAGCAGACACACGTCTGCCAGAGGTTGCTGTGACCTCATCATGGACACATTATGAAGATCAAGTGTCGATGCTGAGTAAATGCCACAGCGTAGCAGGGGAGTTTATAAAGATCAGGCTTTTCCATCAGCTGCCACAGGAATCTATCTCCCAGACTGAGGTCAAAAGGTACACACACACCATTCTTTACTTTTTAACATCCTCGGAGCGACAAATGGCTGCACTGTGCAAATATCAGGGTATTTAAAGAGCAGAAATATTTAAATGTCTGAGATTTTCCCTCAGATCTCTATTACACTGACTGAATAAAATCAGATATATAGAAGTGGTAAATCTTGCGCATCTGATGCTGTAAAACTCCCTCTGCTCATCATATCATCTGTGTGCTTTCCCAGAAGGCATCTTGGCTTCTCATCTGACTTCAAGTAGCATGATGAGCTCCACTTTTATCACAAGTGCGCAGAAGAGGTCAGAAAGATGTAGATCTCTTCACTGAACTGAACCATTCTCTCACCCCCTGACTCAGCCTGACATCATGTCCATATGAAGTGATTTCTGTTTGGTTTTGATGTAATTTTACATCAATTTGGCAATAACACTTTCCCCAGCATGTGTTTCTCCACACACACACACACTCTGTGGGGTTCAGCATCTCTCTCAAGGACACTTTGAAGTGTGGACAGGAGGAGCCGGAGATTGAACCCTACAATTAACAACACAAGCTACAGTTTTGCCTTTAGGCCGAAAGTTTTGATTGATGCATCAGTCAATGAATAAGCAGATTTAGTCGACTCAGAACATCTTGTGTAGCTGTGTCGGGCTCTGATCTCAGGCTTGGCACCCTTTTATTTTATTTTTCTGGCTCCGGTTCAAGACAATGACATTTCCATCAGTAATCCTGTTTACAAGGCTCTGATTGGCTCGAGCCTGATTCCAGACATCTGAATTCAAATTAGGGTGATGTGCTCACAGAGACCTTTTTTTCCATAGCTGGACAAACAATCAACCAATCAGACCTTTTGTAGACATATTGGAATCTCAAAATATCATCCCAGGGATGAAATGAATGGTTTGCCAGACTATTCTTGTGCAAGAGCCTGAAATACATTGACAAGAAAGTGAAAGGAACCATGGATACAGCTGAAACATGCTCTGCAGGTTGGTGCCAACTGGTGTCTTTAATGGTCTCCTGTTGTATAAAGCTAGATGTCCATGTCTGTTCTGATCACGAAGCAGGTCTGGTGGAACATCAGTCCATAGAGAAATGCACACTGTATCCAGGCACTGATCCTTAAAAACAGCCGTCAGGACTTCGGCATCTGATCACACCCCATTTTAAAACCAATAACCTCCTGGACTCACAGTGAAGAACTTATGGCATACATCAACTTGTGACGCAACATGGACACATCAGTGATGTTTCATACACTCTCTCCCAGGCGACCCTGATGGGCTTGATCAAGCCCCAGGTTGTGTCCAGGTCTGCTTATATCAGTGATAACTTCTTCATCTGGTTCAAATTTGCAGTTGAAAAGGTGCATATATATATATATATATATTTAAATATATACATATAAACATGGAAAATGTAAGAACACAACTCAAAGAGATATTCCCATGTAACTTTAACCCATGGTCTAACGCACTGAGACCGAGTACAACACCCCCTCGAGAGATCAAGTTTGCAGACTGCAAACTCTTAGTTGTAGTGACTTCAGTAAAGACCGCGCGATAGCAAAATACTTATGTCTTTGTATCCAAGAGCCAACCGCCATCAAAAAAGCCACTCATAGCCACAAGTAATGGTCAGAACAGCACCATACTTCATCAACAGTACAAACAGGGTCCCAGCAGATAATGCTACAAGGCATCAAACACCTGCTAGCTTTGACTGGTTTCTATTGTAAAGAGATGAAAACAGAACTCACCCCCAGCCTCTTCCTACTAATGAAGAAGCCCTAATAAGAGCATTATTTGTGGCTATGAGTGGCTGTTTTGATCGCGGTTGGCTCGTGGCTACAAAGACAGCAGTATGTTTCTATCTGGCTGTCTGTGCTGAAGTCACTACAACTGGAGAAGTTTGTGGTTGGCAAACTTGGTCACTCCAGGGGCTGTTCTAGTCTGTCTCATGGTGTGTTAGACCATAGGTTAAACTTACACTGGAATATCTCCACCATATGAATCATATAGGTCTAGTTGTTTGAGTGCCCTGCTGTTGATTCAGTTGTTTTTTCCAAGCAAGAACAATGGTGGTCAATGAGCATGACACCAGTCGACTTTAACCTCCAAAAGAAAATACAAAGCAAAGAATCCAGATGTGCAGATCCGTGGTTCCACTCATAAACACACGAACATAAAAACATAAATGCACGCTCATTCATAGACACAAACAAAAAAGAAACAAATGAATGCAGTGGTTTAAATCATACTGCAGAGAAAGGATGTGAATGTCACGCTCGACTGAGAAAAAAAAAAAGAAAGTGTAAAGAATGTATATGTATCCCAAGCTCACGCTGAAGTAGACAGGAGAGGGAGGAATAAGAAATTTGCCAGGGAGGCAGCAGGAAGATGAGGCCGAGGCTGAGAATGGACTTTCAGCATGTGAAATTAGCCTCCCTGCTGTAAGTTACGGCTCCTCTGCTGAAGAGAATAAATATTTTCCTATACTTCAGTGCCCCTGGGTTAAATCTCTGCGAGTGTCGAGAACAACGGGGATATGCATTATGGCTTTTGTCAGATCATAAAAAACAATGTTTCTTGATGCTTTAGCTGTGATTATTAGACGAGCCAGAGGGCGTAGGGGGGGAACAGTGGGATAATTTTGGCTCCTGCCTCTATTCGCCTCCGCGGAGCTGTGATAATGGTACGTGTCACCAGAGGTTAGTAGCACACGACGGCTCCAGACTGTACTGACACTTAATGTATATGTAATTAAATGAGACGTTTTGGCAGCACAGTTCGCTGTGGAAACGCCATAATTCATGATATTGCTTATGACCAAGCCATGAGGAAAAGCCATGAGTGGAGAAACGTGGAGTGAGACAGCCTCTGCAGCAGACTGCGGTGTTTGTGTTTCTTTGTGTGATGCCAACACGCTGGATGCAGAAGGGTCGTCGCTGCGCTTCCAGGGGACTCGAACAACTTGAGGATAATGTGAAATTTCTTGAATAGGCACACACAGTGAAAAGGTCATGTGCTAATCAGAACGCTGCGGACTGCTAAAACAATGCTGGGAATGCGTCTGAACTTATACTTCCTGAATTATGTATGCGTAGCACTCCTCCCATGCATCTGTTTGCAAATGCAAAAGCACACACGCACAGATGCAGACACATGAGAACCATCAGGGATCTAAGAGCTTTTACGCGATCCTCATCAATCAGTGGGGTTTCAGCTACGGTCAGTTTGATCACACTCATCAAGGACTGGAGGACATAACTCTTCTTCTCTTCATGAGATTCCATTTACATCTTCTCATTTACATTTGGTTGCAAACAAAGAGAAACTGTAAGATGACAAAAAAGTTAGTTGAGACACTTGGCTGCAATATCTGCTCCATTCACATATGTCATTCTATCAGAAACATAGATATGAAAAAGAAAATAAGTTTATGCATAGATGTCCATAGAGGTAAACAAGTCTTCCAAATGAATGGACTACATAGGCTCTTTTCACTAAACCCATCTCCTGACGCAGCAGTTTGTGACTGCTTGACCGTTGTCTTCATGGTTACAATGATGAACATGTTGTTAGATTTATGGAGCAGCCATAGCTTGGTTAGAATAAGAAAAGGGCAGACAAAATAATACCCTGGTTTGATTTAAGATACGTTCTTCCAAGAGACGAGTGGACCCCATGGTTACAGTAATAAATACAGAGTTAAAGCTGAGTCTTCCCTGGATAAAACTAAGAGTGATGGCTGTTGGTTTCAAAAGGGAGATGAACAGCTGTCTCTTCATCATCCTCCTAATCCTCCTCATGTAGACTTCACTTTATATGCTAGGCTACATCACCTGATGTCTACGGCCTCTATAGGTGGTTGAAGTACACTGATCATCACTGAACATCTTGACTCAGTTTTTGCAGCAGCAGCTACTCAGGAACACAGCCCTGACCTAACTTGTTTGCTAACAGCTGCTTAACTACACAACTAGCAGCTATAGTTGTGTAAAATGTGCCAAGGCACCAAAATTCTCTGGCTTTGCCTGGAGGAATTACTCCTCCAACCCTTTTAACTGCAAAATCCCACTCTGTGTCCACAGATTTGTAGTCCTGTGTGTGTGTCTGTGCATGTGTGCGTGTGTGTGCTAAGCAGGTAGTGGACACTGGGTTTTTATAGCTTTTTCATGAGAAACAAATGTCAGCTATGGCCAAAGGTGATAAAAATGGCTGGAAACTGTTACGACGCTCTGTAAAGGTGATGGGACCTGGGGATTCCAGTATTTTAATGCATCAATAGGATTGAAAACGAGAGGAAAATAAAAAAGTTAATTTCTTTTATGTCCTCTAATGGGTCTACACCCTGAATGGCCTCCTAAAAGAAATGCTCTATAATTTTAGAGTTTCTGTTCTGCATGTCTAGCACTACTTGAAAATAAAAATGAAAGAGAACAGAAATGAAATCAATCTTCTAAAAACTCCCATCAAAGTAGCTTTGATGTGAGATTCATATTTTGTTTTGCTTAAACTTATTGAATGTGATGAAAAGCATTTCAGTGAGGGTGGTAAATTCCCATAACCAATGCTCGAAAATTCAAAGCCACACTCCAGCATGCATCCTACACAGCACACAGACACATGCGCTGCTCCCATAGAGTCAGTTTATCCCACATGAGGCCGAAAAAAAAAGAAAAAAAAGGAGAAGAAAAAAGAAAAAAGATCCAACATGAGGTCAGAACAGGAAAAGAGTATGAAGAACAGCTTTTCTCCAGATGCACTATTATCAAGTATTTACGGTGTCAGCGGGGACATCTCAGCTCAGACAGGCGGTGACAAATTGCTCTCTCAGTAACCCCTCCTCCCTTTCTTCCGCTGGACCAAATGAGGGAGCCATTAGAAGAAAAGTAAAGTGTTTAACCTCGAGGAAAACACACAAACAGATACAGGCCTGGACTATCAGAGCAAAACCCGCACAGCTGATGATGGTATGTGTAAGTCTGGCCACTCATAAAACACACTGTTGCTTCTCTAATTCAGACAAGTCAGAGTTTCTATAGATTATCAAGTTGTTCACATTAACCTTACCTCATGTGCATGTGCAACACTACAATGAGTTTAAGAGGTTCCTTGTTAAAAACTACAGTTATGTGTCTGTTCTATTGTAATAATGTTTGTTCTTTACCATTTCTTGATGTTCTGCTCAACTAATCCTTATCCTGGCAACATATAAAACATATAAACCATAACATGAAATTGTTGTAAAAATTTAGAGTGATAAAGCACAGAAATGAGCTCATCTTCTCACTCTCCCTTTCTTCATAATTGGAGACTTCATAGTTCCCAAAAAGAGACATTTCTCCCGCCTTTTTTTTTCCAAAAGAGGAAAAGGTCAATATATCCTGGAAATATTGCTCTGTAGATCATCCACTCTGCTCCTTCAGTTATCACAAACTCAATACATCTTAATATCTAATTCTACAACATAAATCCATCAGTAAAAACCCCAGTGGTGACATTCTTTTACTTTCATGTCTGTTTAAACAGGCCCTTTGCCAACAAGTGTCTCATTGAGCCTACAGAGGTGGGACATCATCATGGACAAATGAAAAGTGACCTACCCACCCTCATACAAGTGGTGGTGATGTTGAAGGCTTGTTTTTTAGTCAAGAATTGCTCTTTCCTTATTATTATAGCCTACTTATTGATGATATGTTGGCTTCAAACATCATAACATGACAATCACGTGTAACAAGATTATCCAGCAGAAAAGATTAACATTGTAATAATGATAATAATAATAATAATAATAATAATACAAGAAAACTTAATATCACAAAGTTTCATTTCTGTTCATTCATCCACTTGGCTCTTTGTAGAGGGAACCATGGTGATGCTTAGCACTTCAGACACCATTAAGAGATGGAAGATGGAGATTCGTCATGAATATGGCTTTTTTGTTTCCATTAATTCTGTATATACTGTATCTAAGTCAGCTATATACTTTTATGTGCTCTGTTTATGAATTTCAATGCTGTCGAGTACCATGTTAACTTCATTCTCAGTTAGTGACTGTGTCTACACATTTATTAACATTCTGTTCATTGCTGTAATTATTCTCTGCCATATGTTGCCTAGAGCCACTTTTGAAGTCCCTGGAGGGTTTGAACTTCTCCTTTACATTACACTCATTATATATTGAGATGAATGAGTATTTGTGTTGAGTTATTTGAACACAACTACATCATAACTAACTTTTTTTCTTCTTTCATGCACAGACACATGCACTGATCCCCTGCTTCACCACACACAGACCAGCCTGCAGGGATCCCACCTCCCTTCCTCCGTCCAGCCCAGCCCACCCTGTGCCTGACTCCGGACAAGACGCACCTGCTTCCACTCAACCACAGTCCCTTTGAAGTGAACATGTGGAGGTCTCCTTCTGCAGTGCCTCAGGCTGCTCTGCCCTAATTTCCCACTGTATACACAGATTATCTGTGCCTGGGTAATGCAAACAGAGGGATCATCTAAATGTATGTGAACGCCCCTAATGGCCCCAGCCAATTGGTCCTGGAACAGGGCTGTTGGATCTGAGATGGCTGCAGTTAAGATTTGCACTGTAGCTATTCGTCAAAGGGATTACATGGGTCTGCAGGGGTTTTTCCACGACCACGGAGTTATTGGTATGGGAGTCATACACACTTATGATGTATATATATCATCCCTTTCTGCTAGATTTGGAGAGAGCTGCCTCTACTTATTCATAAGCTAAACATGAACCTGTTCCAACTCCTTGAAAGGTTTGGATATTTTTTGCAATCAGTGAAGATTTCCTTGGATGACTATTTGAGACAGCGTTCTATTCTGCTTGGCCCTGCTGTTGACATTATATAGATTAACTCAAGGCAGAAGTAGTATGGCAAATATTGGACGTGTAAGCCATTTAAATTGAAATTTAAGCCATTCATATGTCAGATGGCATATTAAAGAAAAAATTCTAAACTGATATGATTGATTTGGCAGGCTTTGATAATCCAATGCGCAAATTTCTGCTGTTGGATGATTGTTCCGAAATCATACACTTGGATCCAATTCATGCACATTTAACCACAACCACATAACCATTTAACTCCTAAATGTCACTCCAAATGAAAGACAACCACAACACAGTGTGGGATGCAGTTAATGAGTTTAAAACTACGGCGGCATCTGTTATGAGTCAGACTGACAGGTACAGCCAGGAAATCCAGTCATTGAAAACAAGCTGCTGCCCACAGATGTTGCCGACAGATGACAGTTGCTGGGCATTGTCAAAGCCGTCAGGAAGAAAGGAGGAGAGCTCCCGCTTCGCACCTGATAGAGCACACAAAGGCTTTCAGGCAGCAGGCCCAGGAATTCAGCTCAGGCCATGGGAAGCCAGAGAAATTCACCTGGAGGGACGGAGGAGCCAGGAAGAACTCCTCTGAACGAGAACTCCACCACGAGGCCAGCCCACTCTCATCTGCCACTTTGTTAATGAGGACTCGGTGCATGCTTTGAGTGCTTGCGAATCCTCATTTGACAGCAGATGCCTGTCTGTCTGTTTCACCAGCTAACCCCTTTTAAACAAATCATTATTTTCAGGGACGCGCACGGCCTCCTCGCCCGCCCCGGCGGATGACAGGTTCCCACAGATTTCGCATTTGTTGTCCGCTCACATTCTCGAGATGACAGATCGGGGGATGGCCTGCGTGCGCAGCTGTGGCTATGGCTACATCAAAACCCGATCCGTAATGGGAAAATATATGATTTACATCTGGAATGACAAAAATTATGACCGAGCGTCAGCAGGCTTTTTCTGTGCAGACGCTCGTGTCTCAGACAGACTGCAGATGATGTCAGGGGCCTGTGCACGGAATCACCGCAGACTCTTGACAAATTGCCGTCTTTGATTTTATTGGTGTTTGACCTTGAAACTGATATAGAATCTCTTCATATTATGGGAGGGCATAGATTATGAGCCAATGTGTTTTCAATAGGGGCCGTCCGTGCTAGCTGCTTTATGAGCGTTTTGAAGTGGTTATTCAGGGAGAGCCGTAAGTGAGGGGTACAGGGATCGCCTTTCCAAAAGCTTTCTTTAGGGCAGACAGGGCATCCTTAAAATCATTTACAATATATCCTATGCTGCAGTGTAATAGAATCTAAGCCAGACTGGCAGCTATGGCTTAAAGCTTTCATACTGTGTAATTGTCTCCAAATGGAAACATCGAGTTTTCCGTCGTAATATGTGATAACTGTACTGTGAAACAGTGCTATGACTAACTGCAAACCAGGACTGTAATGTCCCCGCTGACAGAGGTTACCAAAATAGACACACAATATGCACGCAAAGTGATATCATAAAAAAAAAAAAAAAAATCAAAATCATAGTAAAATAACACTTTAAGAATTTGTTTTAAGTTCTGTTGCAAAGACTGCAACATTTCTGAACTTACAGAGGCAGCTACCCAGGGACAATGGTTTTAATGGAACAGAAATTTAAATTAACATTAAAGTCATTAAAAAAATCATAATAATAATGAGGATAAAAACAAAACAAACAAAAAATAAACTTGTCTTTGTATAGTACAGTATGTATAATGATATTGATACAAAGAATCTATATAAGGCCGTGTTCTGTTCTGTGGCAGTGAGAGAACATGCTGACCCTGCTGGGGAAGAAGTGGAAATAAATTGAAGATAAGACCTTAGCTCGGACCCACAGTTACATCCCAGGTAGCAAACTGAAACTTCTGGCCTGACATATTACTGGGTCCCCATCCAAGTCTGGCCTATATACTTCCACATGTGTGCTGAGTGTGGCTGTTATCTGGCAGTATTGAATGACAGCTGGAAGATTTCCTATGTGTGATTCAGAATTAGTCCAGATGTGGAAGCAGCATCTTACAATCCTGCACTAGAGATCCAGGAAGCAGGTTGGACCCATAATCATTATCATTAACTAAAATTAAAAGAAAATAATTATAACTGAAATAAAAATAAAAATCTGGATTCATTCAAAAAAAAATCAAATAAAAACAGAAAATGAAAAAAAAAAAAATGTCTGTTATATTTTGGGCCATCTTCCAGTTTGTTAGCCAGATGGAGCAGTATCTTACAGCTGATCGGCTCTCAAATTGAAATTGAGAGCAAATGGGTAACATAAAGTAATTTAAACAAAAATCTCAAATTATTATAACCTCGACTGACCCCAAAGAAAACAAGCATCAGCCTAGTATGGGCCTGATATACTTTGCTCTCTGGATCAGTCTTCAGTAGAGCAGGTGGCCAACTAATCAGATGGTCGGTGAGCCTGAATTACTCCTGATGTGACACTGGTATGTGAATAGGTGAATGTGCCTAAAGTGATCTGTCCATAAGACTAGGAATATCACAAAAGGCTCAAAGCTTGAACCCCAAAACTCACCCTGGTTTTATTGTACGGCACTCAAAGGCAAAGGTATCAGAACACAGAGAAACTGTGGTGGAAGTGTCGACACGAAGGACAAAGACAGATTGGCAGCTGACAGAGGGAAAAGGTGAGTAGATACACATCAGATACAGGTGAAGCACATCAGGGCGGGACAGGTCATCAGACAGGCAGGAACACAGACAGGAACCAGGAAGAGAGGGGACCTGAAAGGAGACAAAAGGTAAGTGACCAAAATAAAACAGGAAGTGAGATAAATGAATTGAAATGTCTAAAAGAAGTTGATGTGACATATAAGTCCAGTCCCTTTACCTGATGAAATACTTCTTTATATGAAGCCACATATCAGTGTTTTGATTGTTGTTGGTTTTAGCCAATCACAGATGAAGACAGTCTGGTCAACAGACACTAACTGTCACTCTGGTGCACTGGGCGTTATCACACCTGTCAGTCAGTGTCATCACTGCTCCCCACAGGCTGTTTGTGTTAAGTTTGAGCCAAGCTGCTAAATCATCAGACGACGTTAATGCAATAAAAGTTGTTTAGCTAACATCTGTGGGGAGATTTAGATGGCTGGCCTTCTGTGTTAATCTCCTGCTGACTCCTGTCAATAGCTAATGGAAGTATAGAGGCAGAGAGAAGCTCGTTCCAGCAGATGATGTACAGCACATTTAAGTTAACAAAAGATCATCTTAATGAAGTTACTGTATGTAGTGTAATCTTTCTTGTCCTTCTGCTCTTCTAGAAGTCTTTGTCCTCCTACAAACAGGTAGTGCAACATTTGAATTTCACTATTTTTACCATGAAAATATAAGTTCTACTCGGGGGTACAATATGCATGTTAGTGCATCTTTGCCAAAATAACTGCATGTTGCAATCACAACATATTTTCTGCAACATTACAAATTGCCCCTAGATACCATGTCCTACCCTTTGCGGTCACAACACTGCACACAGTCAGTGTGTAGATGTGGTTTCTTTGCTGCCCCTGTCTAGCTGCCATCACTGGGCTGACTCAGTTCTGACGCTGCAAAAGAAGAAGAGAAACAACACATACAAATGACTCTTTAATGTCACCTGAGCTAGCACCTATACCTACAACACCCCTCCTGAGTGTTTCACCAGCTGGGTCTTTACTTGGTGCACTGAATAAACCTGTTATCTTAGAAGAATTTGCTTCCTCCTTCAGTTTTTTTCTGTTCTTGCTGCTGTTCTCAAACCAATGTGAACAGTGAAACACGCCTCCCTTTGATGATACCTGCACATCCCTGTAAAAAACTCAGATGAAGCCCAAAGAAGAGTTTACAACCCACCAGGAATTATTCTGCCCCCATTCTTGTGATCACCGCTCCACTATTGCATAACTGACGCTATGGCTGCCATGATAGTGCCATGATATAAATGCTAAAGAACCTCTGATCCTGTGCTTCAGGAGTGAAATGCACCCTCAGTTGAAAGCTGTTTTTAATCCACACAAATATGTAACAGAATTCTTTTTTTGTACAAATCCCATGCACCATAATAACATTCTCTCAGGATGGTGCGCAGTTATTCCAACAAGAATGAAACATTATACATCATTATAGTCCAAGTCATAAAAAAAAGAAAATAATAATCAGATTATGATGTTGTAAACAGTTTCAGGGAGGTACTCAGTAAACTACAATAACAGTACTGTGTGATGTTGACTTTAGCACTGGTCCACCTCTGACTCTCACGCCTTTATGATGGATTACAGACTCGCATACAACTCGAGCCCCATCAGCATTCACATGGGTATGCCATTTCCCTAATCCAACTTATATAAAAAGGCACAATTTATTATACATCCACCACCCCCC
>OMNW01010363.1:0-10982 GCA_900303245.1 Selene dorsalis
GGAGGGGACAGGCTTCTTAGTCGTTCACATGCAGCTACACACTAGATACACACATTCATGCACACAGAGGAGGAACCAATTACTCAGTCAATATGTCATCAATTTAGTGCTTTCTCTCAGTTAAAGCTTGGATAAACCAGATCACTACCACTAAGACCACAGTCAAGATAAAAGGCTTTCAACACGCTCTGTTTGCAGACATCCCTCACTATCTTCCATTTGCCATCCCTTGATACAGGCTACAAATCTTCCTTGAACAATTCTCCAGGGTCAAAGGTCAATCCCCATCCAAGGCTCTCCAGTTCGTGAGAACACACCAAAGATCCAGCATTGTCTCTTCTGTATACATACATAAAACAGTATTTAATTAATGGCTGAATTCCATACAAATTGGGCTGCATAATAACCAGAAGGAATTGGGAAACAGTCTGGGAATGCGCTCCCCCTTTTTTTCCAGGGTCTGCGACCAGGGAAAAGTGGGCCTCTTTCCCAACCTGGTGCCAGGCCTCCCTTTCGGTGCGGACTGAGGTAGCATGTGGTTCACAGCTCGCACAGAACTCAGCGACTTGATGCGATGGAGCCATCACAGTGCTATTAACAGTCATTCTCAATCATGTGGAGAAAAAAAAAAAAGCTCATTTAACACTGCATAGATAATTGAGGTACGTACGTAGCTGTAGAACTGACCTTGACCTGAACAGAGAAGTCAAGTGCTCAAGGTGTCGGCTACAGAGGGATTTTTACATATCACCAGGAACATATCTGTTACCTGGTCTATTGCATCTTTTAAATGAGAATCTTCAAAGCTAAAACTGGTTTGAGCTGCCTAATAAAAATACATCCAATAGTACATACAGCAGTCTAGCAAGATTGAAGGTGTGATGTTGTATTGCTAATTAAAAACTCATTTGTTTTCTTGCCAACACTTTGATGAGATGATTGATACCACTTAGTAAATGTGAGCGCACAGTCAGCAGCCAGTTAGCTCAACTCAGCATAAAGCCTAGAAGCAGCTGCTGGCAGCGTCATATTTAATACTCAGATATGAACATGGTATCAATCTACTAATATAGCTCAGCCAGAAAATGTTCCTGTGTCATTCCTGCAATGAAGTCATCTAACAAAATACTCCATTGTGTTTGATTATGAGACAGAACAAAAGACGCAATCTGAACAACATGTATGTGGCCTGTAAAATACGTCAATCTTCATTTTAAGGCCTGTTTGTTATTCTGATAGTCTGTATCTGCCAGCTCCCTGCACACACACAAAGACACATAAAGGTCTCCCACTGCCTAAGCCAGTCTGTCTTTACTTATTCCCCTTTGTTGTGTCTTATTCTATTCTAAACATCCAATGTTAGCGAAATCTATTTTCTCAAACACACTCCCCTCGGATTAAAGTTAATTAATATCACCTTCTGTTGTGATCCCCTAATAATCTTCCTTTGCCATAACTGTTGACATTTTTGGTCAAACAGCTCTCCTATTGTTTACTTCTTTTCTAATTTATCTGCGGATTACTTTGAACTGGAACTAAGCTCTCCAACAGTTGCCATTGAAGCCGCAGCCAAGTCTTCAGGTCCCAGGTCTGAATCTGATTTAACCAGACGAGGGTCTGGATCAAACTCTGTTACACAAACAAGAACGGCGGCTTTCTCATTATACTTCTCAAATGTAAACCCCACATGTAGAGAGTGAACAGAGTTTATCAATAATGTCAGGCCTGGTGGATGTGGTCTTATATGGAGGAGGCAAAGGAAAGACTTGTGAGCCAAAGAGACACCAAGGAACCAGTTGGATTTCAAGTGGGACTGCGAAGAGATATAACCTCACTTCACATGTCCCATATATTCTTGCTCGCCTCATTTAGAGGACAGCCAGCTCGAGCCCAGATCCTTTATCTGAATCAGCCTCGCTTTTAATAGATCTTCGGAGTCTTTACTCATCAGTGATTCATGAAATTAATGTCTCTCTTTCCCGTGATTAATAACTAATGGGCTGAGAGGAGCTGAATTCATTAATTATGAAATGGAGAAAATGAGCTCTGTAAATATCACTTTTGATTGATGAGTTCTGGAATAGCAGGCAAGCACACAGCCGCAGCGTAGATTATAAACTAATCCTGCCTTACTGGAAAATCTCTCCCAGCTCACTACGTGGTAATAAGCATATGTTTTACTGCAACACACACTCCATGTGAACATTTCATCTAGGCCAAGTTGCATTTAAAACCCGTTAGATAAATACCATGAAGGCAGTGTAAACTTTTACATTTGTCCCGTACTCACCTCTCTTAACTCTCCTCCTCCTCCTCTCGCAGCGTGCAACTGTAACCTTCACGCCCGCCGCTGTCGCTTCAACATGGAGCTGTACAAGCTGTCGGGGAGGAAGAGCGGAGGCGTCTGCATGAACTGCCGCCACAACACCGCCGGACGCCACTGCCACTACTGCAAGGAGGGCTTTTACAGAGACATGGCCAGACCCATCACTCACCGCCGGGCCTGCAAAGGTAAGAGTCCAACAACAAGCAGTTGAGTTTTAATCAAAGCTGTATTTGTAAGGTTTTTCTTTTTTTTGCTGTGTACTGTATTTTTTAGACGTCACTTTATAATCTGGCAGGAACTCCAGTCTGTTTTTCCTCAGAGTTACCATTGATAACATTTAAGTGTCTCTTTGACAGTGATGCCGGTTCACGCAGTGGTTAACCACCCACTTCTTGTCAGAAACATTAAAAAAAAAAGTATTTTTCAGAAGAAAGAATTAACAATCTCTCTGTGTTTACACGAGCCAATGCAAAAGTTTTCATGAACAAGGATCACTTTTGTGTCACATCAATCAGTAACAGCGCAGCAAAATGAACATTTATTTATATGAAAATGTCACAGATTATTACGTCAAGCTCAGTTTGAATTTTCATGTGGCAATAGGCTGCGCTAGATGTTTACAAAACATTCAAACAAAAGCAGATTGAGATGTCCTAACCCTGCTAATACTTGTGTAATCATGTCATTTCGGAGAAAGTGTAAAAGGGGTAACAAGTTCTGATCGGAAACACACACACAGTCATGGTAACTTTCAATAAAAAGTTTTTTTTTTTTTTTTTAAATCAGCATGTCTGACTTGCCATGCCATAGCAGAGGGAAACAAATTGATACTACGCCTGAAACTCTTCTGGCAGCTCCACCGAATGTTTCCCTCCATACCACACACACCACATCATATTATCACATGACCGAGGCATTTCTCATGGAAAAATGCTTTTTACCCCTTTTATTATTTCACATTTGCAGTGAATATTTTTCAGCCTGGTATTATGCTGGAAGCATTTCACCCCTCTCGCTGGACTCAAAAATTACAGCAGTTTCCTGTGCTTGTTGCTGAGGAAAATATTCAAATCAATCGCAGGAGAGGGAGTGTTTTTCATCCTGTTGATCCCCGTTGAAGGTAAAGAATCACTTCCAGATCGTTCAGAGAGCGGCGTTGGCGAGGCCTGCCAGCGTTCATAGCCGTGAAGATCTTTCGCCTGAAATTTCATGGCGAGAATCTCCCACTGGCTTCCCTCTCAGTTTTCCCCTCTGCAGCCGACCCCAGAGCTGTAACACAACACCAGGAGGTTTGAAATGGCACGATATCAGGCCGCGGTTGCCCATGTTAGTTGTGTTGAGATGTGGAGCCATTCATCATATAATGGCAAAACCTCCACTGTGACTTGGTCACATACCTTCAAACTGAAGTCATTTGACCTGTGGCTGCACCGAAACACTGACAGAAAGAGATCCGCCTCGATCCTGACAGGAGATCAGTGCTGAGATGTGTGTGTCCCTCTGTGCAAATTGTTCCCTCAGCCTCCATTTCCTGCAGTACCTGGATGTGCAATGCTTTCACACACACACGCACACGCCAGCCCCCTGACATGACAATCTGTCCTTATCAAAGCCGAGTGATCAGGTGGTAAACAGTTTATCACCCTCCCTCTCAAAGGCCCCAGATGTGACGGAAATGAAAGTTAACGTCCAAAAAAGCCTCTGCTGAGCGGCTCCATGATTGATCAGAGCAATTTCACAGCCGTCTAGGAGCCGTCATTTTCCCTTGCCTCAGCCCTCGCTCTCGTTTTTCATCTCCATTTCCCATGATTTGGTTATAACCACCATCTCCTCTTCCTCGCTCCTGCCCTCCCTCACCATGACTCACTACTTTTAAAAACCTTTGATTTTGTCTTTTTTTTCGTAATGTGGCTTCCCTGATTTTATTTTGAGCCTTGCCTCTTTTTTTTCTTACTTGCTCTCGTTCCATGTTTTACCTCCATGTGTCGGGGTCAAGATAAAGGTCAGAGGTGCGGTATGGCTAAAAGGGGTGAGTGTCACCTCTGAAATGGAGTTACGACAATAAAATACAGGTGTTTTCTAAAGCCGAGACAGAAGTGGGGAGGGCTGCGGGGGCCAGTGCAGCGCCGATAGGATGAATGGGCCGTGTCTGTTTCTAATTAAACCTGCTCTAGATGGGTGTCAGTCCCACATACATAAAACACACACGCTGTCTTCCCTGTTAAGCCCCCAATTCAAAGTGAATCTGCAGTGCTCCACTTCTCCAGTTCACCTGGCCAGGCACCAGCCTCTCCACAAGGTCTTTACAATGTCACAAGCATTAAAACAGTCAGCAAAATTAAAGAAACGTGGCAGTCGCTGGCCTGGCTGCAGTCTATGAGGTCTTCAAACATCCAAGGTTTTTAAAGTCGGTCCAAGTCGTACCGCTGCTATCCGCTGACCACAAGGAACATTGATAAAAGGCATTAAAAATGAGGCCACAGTCGACGTGAAGCAGCCCGAGCCAATGTAAACCACAGTGGCTACATGTTTCAAATATTGTCATTTCTGCAGCAGACAGGATATTTGCTGTCAGAAAAAACAAACTAATTTACTAGGTAATTGTATATGTATTAAAATATGATCCTTTAGAGTGAATAACCTCACTTTTGTGTCATTAGCATCACATTGAGCCAGGAGCTGTGACCACAGACAGAGTAAAGCGACACAATCAAGATTTTACTGTAAGAAAATCAGCGCTGCTCTATTATCAGTTTGAGCTCCTCGGTCTTTCCACAAAGCGTTATTACTTGAAATGCTAAAATAATGCTAAGTCAATTCAACCATTAAAATATTCATATTTTAACACTTGTATTTATTTTCACAATGCACCAGCCAGCAGAACAGAACCAAGTGTTAAAAAGCACATTTCCAACCAACAGTACAAATAACACCCTTTCCTCCAAATGTGGCAGCTGCCAAACAACTGGAGACAAAGAGCAATCTTTGCAAGTACTCAAGTCCATATGCGCGCACACACACACACTCACAAAGCATCATGAATCAGTTAAACTGAGCAAACGTCTGTCAAAGGACTACAAATCCCAACACAGTGCCTGTCACGTCTGCAGTTGCACAGGCTTGAAAAGTCATCAACATCTGAGGACGTTTTTACTGCTTCTTAACTGGCCCGAGCCCCTGCACATAAAACTTCAGACCCCCCCTCCCCTCCTTTTCTTATACTTCAATTACTCACATTTAGTTCATACTGACTGGATCCAGTTGATTATCTGCACTGCTCAGAGATCAGCCAAGGAAACAATAGCTTGTCGTTCCCTCCTGCTGCTCTGCGTGTCTTGACAGGCACAACACGAAAGCGCCAGACTTGTGTCAGATGGATCAAATAACTGGCAGTTTATCCCACATGTGTTTTGACGTTGGAAACATTATCTCACAGGCAGGAGTAATTAACCCTCAAATCAAATCAGCCTAGGATTATTTAATTATGGCAAAAATTAGCTTGTTTGTTTTTCGGTTTAGACCAAAAGAACTATTGGGCTTATCATCTTATGTATATATATAGATCTATACTTTATGTTAGTTAACTAATCAGTTTCTTGGTGCTCTAATCAGCTGGGTTTCATTAGTGCGTTAAGCACACAAACCCCAGGAATGCCAGAAATTCCCAAATGGTCTGTGGAAACTATAGCACCTGGGAGCAGAGGCAGGAGGTCCAGCTCTGGCTGATGTATGAGGGTGGGGGTATGGAGGTGAGGATATACTTCACACGGTTGGCACCGAGCAACAGACACAGTCCGGAGACCCTTGTTGACTTGACCTCGGCCGTCCAACACAGCGATGTCTTACCCCGCCATACAGATGTGGCTTCCCTTTGGGTCAGCCCCAAAATCTGTCAAAAGTCCCATCAAAGCTCCAGCTTCCTGGTTGGGCCTGCACGACTCAAATGTGGTGGGGATTTCACACGCGAAGGCATCAGGTTTAAATCTCTGTGCCCGGCTTCAAACAGAGCGCAGCCACTCTGACACCTGTGGAGCGCGTTGGCTTTGCCGGAAAGAGGCGGACGCGTTTCTGAAGACCTTTACTGCAGTTAATCCCTCCCCACCCCACCCCGCCGCCAGACGCACATGATCTCTCACATTAAGGCCAGTTTTGGGTGTTCAAACCCTCCCTTTGCCCGGTCGACAGGTGGTGGGGTCTTCTCTGTTGTAGCAGCTAAAAAATGTCCTGCGCAAATAAACACATTCGCAGCTCCGACAAGCGGTGGGAAGAAACTGTGGTGCGTTAGCAGCTGGATTTCTCTGGCAAGCCTGATAACAAACTGTTGGGTTACTGGGTTTTTCCCCCCCAAGTGTAATTTTGGCCTTTCTTGTCTTTTCTTGATAAGCTTGGACAATTACAGCTATCACGTTACAGTGGAGTCACTTAAAGTTTGCTGTAGTAATTTTGCACTTGGCTGTGCCTGTTTTCCAAAGACACAAAAAAAAGAGGGGGGGGCAGAAGGTTCACCTTAAATTTCACAGTTGTTTTCTGTATCACTGGCAGCGTGTCAGTAGGTAAGTAGATAGTAAGACAGGAAAGGATACTTGTTGTCTCTGTGACTCGTAACCCGGACAGAGAATGTCCAAGTGAAAGTCGGACTGCTCGAGAGGTTTTAAAAGTCCTGCATTTGTTTTTATATGTCACTGATGTGTTTGTCTGGCTGGCCTGCTGTGAAATGTCAAGTATGTGTTTATTACTTTAAGAACAAATGTCTGTTTTCTCCAAGCGTCAGAGTGTCCACAGTTTGGTTAGATTCACTGTTGTTTATGCTGTCGAGCACACCAGAGGCTCTGTTTGGACTGAACTGAAGCGCTGTGTCTCTCACTCTCTCTCTTTTCCCATCTCATCCTCTCCCCTCACTTCTCGCTCTCCGATACGTTGCTCCTTGCCCTCTCCCTCTCATCCTCTCTTAACGTCTTGTAAAGCTCCGTCAGAAGGTTGCATACCAACACGCCAGCTCTTGTATTTAACAGCTCTTTAAACCAAGGAGAAAAAAAAAACTCATGTTGCTTAAGGTGGCTTGAATAAATCGCCTAAAACCAGCAAAACTCATAAAAGTCTTGCCAGAGCGAGGTGACCCGAGCGTTGCTTGTTGCTGTTGGCATTTGCTGGGCATCGGCTGAACTTTTCGGGAAGTGATGAAACAGCAGAGCGTGTGTCAACGGTGCACCGGAGAGCACGCGGCATTACGAGAGCGGAAACGGGCAGAGAGGAGAGAGGACGGCGCTGTGAGCTTCGCTTGGTCTCGACCTCATTCACCTGTCCATCTCTCTGCTGTTTCACCTGGCCCCTGCTGCCCGACGCTTTCTCTCGCTCACCCAATCAGTCTTTCACACAGACGCAGTGTGTCTCCTCGCAGTGTTCAGGGAATCCCAAGAGGCAGACAGAAAAAGAAAAAGGAGCCGTTTCTCTCTGGGAGATTGAAGCCCGGAGCCAAACATTTCAAGTCCTAATGCAGATCTGTGTGTCTGCAGGCAAAAACAGAACAGATTACAAGATTTAACCGAGTATCCTGCCAGAGCCGTGAAATCCAGGCAATAAGCTGCTGTCTTGTGTGTGTGCCATCGAGATTAATAAATTAATATACTGAATATATTTTCTCTCTTCCCCACCTCCCCCACACCCCAGCCTGTGACTGCCACCCTGTGGGCGCAGCGGGCAAGACGTGCAACCAGACCACAGGCCAGTGTCCCTGCAAGGACGGAGTCACCGGGATAACCTGCAACCGCTGTGCTAAGGGCTACCAGCAGAGCCGCTCACCTGTGGCCCCCTGCATCAGTGAGTGACACACACACACACACACACACACACACACACACACACACACACTTCTATTACTCTGATATCAATTTGTACTCCAACAAAATAGTTGCAACAGCGAAGTGAACTCCACTGACAGCGGCAAATACCCGAACTGTGGGGATTGCACAGCGTAATTGAAAGCACACTTCCCTGTAGCCTGGAGTCATTCTGGCCTCCTGACAGGCACACCCAACTTGATCTCTGCACTGCATATACGGTACATGTGTTCTGTGGGTTTGCACAGCCACTAAAAATGCAGTGATTAGTTCGTTGAGAACATCCCAAAATGTGCACAAACAAGGTCCCATCAAGGGTCAAGTGAACGGCGATATTTCTTAAAGGGACAGAGCGAAGAGTGATTTTTACAAGGACCTGTGGACAGTTTTGGTTTTTGGTGCAGAGAGCTGGTAGAAACCTGAGGTTTGGGTATGGCTGTTCCACTGTCTGTCTACAGTGTGTGATATGAAAGTCTCTAGTTGCTGCAGTTTGCATGCCGACTACACAGGTTTTTAATTTCCTGTGACAAGCATGTGTGTGTGTGTGTGTGTGTGTGGGGGGGGGGTTATGAAATTTGCCAGTGCCCCGGCACATGCAGGCATGCGTAATAGAGGGCAACCTTCCACCAACGCTGTGTGCCAGGAGGTGCAGGCACACTGTGCACACGCTCAACCTCCACCAAAGAGAGCCGTGCAGTGCCGTGCCGTGCCGCGCAGTGCCGTACCGAGCTCTGCCACACTGTGCCACATGGTGCCGTGTTGTTTCTCTCGCACGAAGCTCCGGAGCAGATGGCGGACGTGCGAGAAGGAGAAAACAACTGTGGTCATGGATGGCAGACCCCACTCATTTGAATGCCACTGAACCATCCAGTGAGAACAAGACAAATTGTCTATGTGCTCCTAAGTAGATGCGCGCATTTGGATCTATTGCGAACGGCGTTAACGACAACCGTGCGTGTCAATATGGCCTCACGGTGAGCCGACCGCCTACTGAGGCTCCTGGACCCAAAGACACAAGACAAGACCATTAAGCAGCCAATTAGTATGACGGCAGCAACCCTCATCTGAATGATCCTTTCATCATCTGTCTGTCTTCACAAGATGTGGCCATGAGGGCACACGAACTCAAAGTGGCTTCTAGCAGCTGCGCCCGCCTTCACAAAGCTCCGTGCCCTTGTTTGTTTTTGTTGGCAGGGTGTCCATAATTTCAGAGAGACAACTGCTGCTTTTGCCTCAAAACAGCTTTCCAAGAACCCCTCCCACCTCCTGCCAACACACTCCCACTCGCTCGGTTCAAACCCTCAATCTCCAAATCCAATCAAAAGCAGATCCTCTGGGTGGATGCTAAGCCGGCGTTCCAGTAACTCTGTTTACGGTAAAAAAGCACAGGGCCTGTTGTTAGCATTAGCATTTGTATTGGAAAGTTGCATATGATTAGAAGAGTGGTCCTGGAGGAATTCCATGAGGCACTTTTTAGTGTAGCCAGCGGGCACGGCGAGGGAGGGAGGGCTGCAGCTGTCTTAAGATGATCCAACCAAAATTGCCCCCTTGCCATCTGTCTATACATGCTCGCATGGAGATTACACAGCAGTGTTAACCTAGCATCTGTCAGGGGAGGACCAGACTAATCTAGTGCAGCCACCTTTCCATTTTAATCAGCCGGCCTCCAAGGATCAACTTCTGTCTCGGATGTATCGAGTGTGCCACTGAGTGGATCAGCGAATCTAAACTGGATTACCTGGTGCATCTACTTAACTTGACACTTACACCGTCTCGGGATCCGTCAATGTGTTCCCCCAAGAAAGAGTGAAACCACCACATTACCCCGTGGAACATGTGATTTATTTGAGACTGTCTCCCCTCTCACCACCAATAAGTATCCCTGTCATTCTGTCAGTGTTTATCTAGCATGTCTGTCTGCAATGCTCCATATGTTTTCACGTGCGTAGTCAACATATGTCACAATCCAAACCTACTGTCTGACAACCCCACTACTTCCTCTTATTGCCCGGCTTACTGAGTTTTGTTGTGGGTGGGTTAATACACAAGCACGGCCAGTCTTTCAAACTGCTTTCAATGAGTTCAGACACATTTCATTTCTTTGGCCACACATGCATTTTTGGCAGGAACGCAGCCAAATCACTTCGAGCGTACACGAAAGGTATGGATTTACATTTAACCAGTGAATTAACTCTGTATTTCTTGTGTGTGTTTCAGAAATCCCAGTGGTCAACCCCACAGCTGTGGTGAGCAGCACAGAGGAACCAGCAGGTTAGTATAGGCTCTCCAAACCTCACCCTTAAGCACCACTGCTTTACGAGAGGAACAAAAACATCTTTTTTAATATTTCTGGACTTGAGTTTTAAGGTGTGGAATAAATATTAATGGAGGGTGGGTCCCCCCTCTTTTGAAGTTCTGCAAAGAGAACGAGTGCACCGGGGCCAGCAGAATTTTTCCATTGTCTTAAAAACCTGTGTCCTTGGCACAGTTTCCCTGCTAACCTCAAGTTAGTGCAGCCTCGCTGTGCTCGAAGTATAGCTGTAGCTTAAAGCCAAGGCCAGCAGATAGGCAGCCGAGGTGATTAGTTACAGTTTAGCTGAGAGATATAGTGGAGGGGAGAGTTTTGAGGCGTGAAAAGAGCGCTGGCAAGTGACTGGGGGGAAATTTGTTCAGTCTCTCCCTCTAACTTTCCAATTTAGGCTCCGGTCAATTACCCTGCCCTTATTTTTTATTCTCCAGCTGTTTGATTTGAATGGCGGTGTTGACTTGGAAATGTTGATTCATTAGTAGGTTTATAACATATATCATCACTCAGGCTG
>OMNW01010364.1:7605-19595 GCA_900303245.1 Selene dorsalis
ATTTTACTGACCACCCTGCCTGACACATGCTGGCAACTAAGAAGTCCATTGTTTTCAGATCCACCATTACCCATCCCTAGAACAACTTTCGGTTATTTCCCTCCACTTCCTCAACAGGTTTGAGTAAAACAACCCTATTGTGATGTTACAAGATGTGTTGCCATTACCTCTTTATTTCCACTTTCAAAATAGACTAGATGACAAAATGCATTTAGATTATTATCAACTCTACGCAGGAGAAAGCAGCCTCCATGGCTTTTGTTTGTCACTTCTCTCCTTCAAAGTCTCTGTGACGGTTAATATTTACACCTGCAGGGTATCTTTGGACTCCCCCAGGCATCAAACCTAGACTGCCTTCCCATTAGGCCACAGTGGTAACCACTGTGCTAACTGCTATTTGAAATTTAGTTTCACTCTTTGAGTTTGCTATAGCTAAAAGTGTGTACTGTCATTGTTTTTTCTCACAAATATATCCTTATGAGTATATTATTTCAAATAAAACACAACAAAAGAGGAATATAAGGGACCTTTAAGATAAGTGAGTATAAAATGATTTTTCATTTCCATCATGGGGGCGTCTGGTGGAGGATGTTTGTGAGTTCATTTCATTCCAAGACAATGGAACATTACTCTCAGGCCCTTTTGAACAAGTGAAATATAGAACGTGTGACATGAGAGCAAGAAGACATCACGGCTCATAGAGAAGGAAGCATGTGCAGTAAATCTGCCAAAAATATCATATAGTTAGCTGAGCTGCAGAGAATCAGACCTTTACCAGACATAAGGGATGAGTGTATGTTAAGTTTAATGTGTATTTATAGTGCTTTTTTTCCAGTTTCCACACATGTGAAGTCTGTGACCTCTGCATAGCTTTGGAACACCTGCTCTGCTCACACACCCTCCATAATCTCCATCTAGATTTATACCGTTGTAATTAACTCGCCAACTGCATTCTCACACAGTGGGAGGAGATGACTGGAACAAGAATGGGGTCATAGGCCGGTGTTGTCACAACATAAGGAGCACTCCATTTGTATTTCCCCTTTAAATTACACTCTCTCAATTAAATCCCATTCCTCTTGCCCTTGTGTAGTGCCACTGATTGTGTGTCTTTGTGTGTGTGCATATGTCTATGTACCTGTCTGGGTGCTTTAATTAAAAACCCATGAGAGCAGAGCCAAAGCCATTAATCAGGGGTTCGTACCTCAGCTGTAGAGGTGAGGCAGGGGAGTGACGCTCTGCTCCTTGACATCAGCTGAGAGTTTCTTTCTGCCTAACTGGCAGGCTGAGGAGGAATGGAGGTAAAAAAAAAAAAAAAGTGGTGGTGAAGATTAAACAGGACATGAAGGTTGTGATGCACAATGCACAATTGACTCATGTTACACATGTTCACACTACTCACGTGCCCAGTGCTGCAAGCAGAGCACACAGTTACAGTATTTTTTTATATATGTATGTATGGATATTAATATAACCACATAATTAAACACTTGTGCCAAAGTTATAACATAAGAAAACAGAACAAAAACTATGAACAATTTAAAAAGTAAGAAATAGCATTGTTCTCTAACGGTGTACTTCGCCAAAAGGTTGAGATGCATGCCTGCACCAATACCTGCAAAATTACCACTGAACATACTGTGATGATGCCAGCTCTGACGGTGATTGCAGGACATAGTCGGCGGTTGTATCAGGTAAATAGATCAAACACTGACGTCAGATCAGACCATGGTCTGCTGAAGAATGCTGTCATGTTTATCTAATGAATTATCATTAGGGCACTGACAGGTTCAAACATTCAAAGCAATGGGCTTTTTCTCCTCAAACTAAGAGCTGCTTCTAAGTAAGAGTATAGAAATATAGTGGAGTCAATTTTTTATTTTTTTAACTTTTCACAGTCACAATTCATTCTGTCAGCACTCCAAAATGTGGACTGATGTCATAGTGTACACTATAAAGGGAGTAGTGAGTGATTTTGGGCACAGCCAATGTCCTCCTCCTCACTCAGGGAAGTGGGTGGGCAAGATTTCTGACAAGTGAATTAAAAGGTGGTTAACAAACCTTCAACTACAATAAACAGGGCAGGATAATCCAAAGAAACACTTTGGTCTTTTGATATATCCAACTTTCGTGAATGCAAATGTATCTTTTGAAGATTGAAAACCCTGTATAACCCACACAGGTGTTTTCACTTAAAGCTCCAGTCAGGTGGATGTTGGGTGGAGCTGCAGACATAATGTCACCAACCTCCATGTGCAGATAATAAGTTGTTAGAATAAACCATCCAGTCAGATAGGTGCAACAAGCATAATAATAGACTGAGGGAGCCCACGGTCTGTACCTGCCCACATGCTACTGACAAGAGGTCTAATTAGCCAACATAAGTGAAAACACCTGTGTGGGTGGACTGAGAGTGTGCGTGGCTTTAATTAAGGAATTTATTCAAAAGGAAAAACAGACATGGACAAATATATTCAGACACCATGCTTTGACACTTAACACTTTAGCCAAGGTTCCTCCATTCTTTTAATCATCTCTGAGACTTTTTTTTTTTTTTTGTATCATGATTGGGGTGGACAATCTGGCAAAAAGATTATATCACATGCTTTATCAGATCTGCATTTTGTTTCCACTCTGATTTTATTGTAAAATCCTCCTTGGATGTTGTGCTTTTCTATCATTCTACTAGGTGAAGACACTTTTACATGCATCTATCTGCTACCTGTCATTCTTCTGAAGTTGCTGTATAGCTGCAGGTCAGTGTTGGTGTACTGTAATGCTACTGTCTTGGAGTATATCTGGTGAAACACTGGTCTGCTTTAGTGGATAACACTACATGTTCTGTTCCATGTGGCTACAGAGCAGAGCATGGAAAACTATTGTAAGATGCATGCTGGGGCAGTCAGTGGGCTGGCTACCTGCTAGTTTAGCAGTGGTTTCCATTTTGCCATTAAATATCTAAATACTGCTGCTTAAAAAAAAAGATCTCTAAAGTAGATCATTTCCTGAAGTAAAGTTGTTGATATAACATCAGATTGCACACCTCCACCTCCACCTGTGGTGAACTAGGAAGTGAATTGGAAACACTCATCAGTCTATATCATGTCCCACAGCTGACAGTCCAGATCAGAGCAGAAATTATGAGAATGAAGGAACTCTCTGCAGAGCTCAATGACAGGGTTGTGTTCAGGCCTCCATCGTTGTTAAACAGTTCATATGGAACAACCAGTACTGGGCCCAGAGGCCCAGCCAAAGTCCATACAAACCCTGAGCAACATCTGTGGAGACAGTTAAGGGTGGCAGTCCACATGCAGGTGAGCAGAGCAGGCCCTGCTGCCTTTTACTGCTATTTAAGTATTGAAGGGTCTGAATGCTTAATTCTGACTTATATGATATATTAGACATTTGGAAAAATTATAAAAACATGCTTTCACTTTGTGGTTCTAAGTTATTGAGAGGATATCGCTTGATTTTTAGCCACTCAAAATGAATTGATGGTTAGAAACCCAATCCACAGGAGCCCTCTTTCCTTGCCCTAACACTCATGCCCTTATGAGTGTTAGTATCAACCTAGCGTGTGACACAGGTTGGCCTCTACGTGTCGCGCTGCTCTCCCATTGATTTGCCAAGGCGAACAGTAATTACCACTAATCCCAGTCAGAAGACTTGGCAATTTGTGTCATGTCTCTCGTGGGCCCCCATGGGCCATTATCTGCCGGTTCATTAAAGAACAAGACAGTCTTAGCCTGACCCCATGGCTTGCTGAGTGTTGAGTGAAGTGGCATGACAGAGGGAGCTGAGCTAAGCATAAAACTGTCCACTGATGTAAACCAGCTGTGACATGCAGTGCAAATGTTGCCATTGTTGGAGTCCCAGTCTTTACTTTTTCCCTCAGTCCCCCGAATGAAGCCATGTGGAACAATTCAGCCACTAATCTAGAGCACAAGGATGAGTTTGTGAGTGCAGTCACTTATCTTACAAAGTGTGAATTTGATGCTATGATACACCATGTAATTATGGAAGTTCAGCAGCATTAATGCAGGAGAGATTCAGAGTAAATGCATGTAAAGGGATTTCAGCTCAAACCGTACGCTCAGCCTGGCTCATTTTCCTGCACAACCGCAAACATAATCGCCGCCTTGAATGTTGCAGTAAAGCTTTGAAGGCAGAGCTTAGGCTAATTAACTGGCATGAAGAGTTCCCTAGTGTTGAGGTACTGGGAGAAACTAGTTCCTTCAACCAATTTGCGTATCAAGGTGCCAAACATGGGTGAAGAACACGTCCAAACCCTGCGTTTTCCAAAGAATAAAGAACAAGAACCTCCACCTGCTACAGTAAATAGCAAGACTCATCAATAGGCAACTAATGTGAGGGTCAGGGCGGGATTGACCTTTTGTTCAAGAAGTATTGATTTGTGGCGTTCCAGGTTATCTGTGTGTCGGTGCATACCAGAAGAACTGAAAGAAAAAGAGCAGGAGACCACGTGGATGCTGGTTGGCAGTGTTTGATTAAAAGAGTATTGTTTCCAGCTTGTAAAATGCTTTAGAAGTCTGTGCTGGGAAATGTGTCGGCAGGTGTTTTCTGATCTTGAGATGCCACCGCCAGCCCTGCCACACTGCACTTTAAAAAACATAAAGCTTTAAAAAATAACATATTTTGTCTTTTAACATCAGTGCTATGCTGCTTTGAAGATTTTCACTTCCATGTCAGCGCAATTAAAGGGGATCTCCTCCGATTCTACACATTAAAGTGTGTTTACAGGTCTCTGGGAACACTATACACACAGCATATGTGAAGAATTTGTATAATGATGTGGGTGTGGAGCTGTCAGAGGAAGCGACATGGAGATGATATTTTGCTGAACAGTGAATGGTAATCAAAGTTATGCTCTCAACAAGTGAACCTCTCATTTTCACCTGCTTACAATAACTCTACCTTCTCACCTGCTCATTTTTACTATTGTACACTCAACAAGGTCTTCTTAAGAACAACCCAGTAGCCCTGGGTAGTTCCTCAGTGAAGACCTGGACAAAATGTCCTGGAGGATTAGACAGATGTCTGGAAGGTAACACCATCTGCAGAGCTGCCACAGCCCTCAGAGTTCACCAATGATTTGACTTCTTGGATCTCCATCCTCTAGTGAGAAATAACTGTTCTGGACTTTGCAGCCTCACAGCAGCTGAGGGACATCTGATCTCTGCATTAACTACCCTGATCTAGGAAATGAAACATCCCTTGTATGCTCTGACTAAACTACTCCCAAAATCTTTCCAAGCACAGCAGGAAGACATTGTTTAAGTTGATAAAATGCAGTTATTTACTTTACTTATTACTCAGCTTAGCAACAACAATGACATGTCACATTATCTATATTTATTCCATTATTTATTTTTGGTTTTGGGCACTTGAGGGGGAGGAGCAGGCCATGACACATCATTGCCTCCTGAGTTAATAGACATTCATTAAGAGCCGTGGATCTGGCCACCACTGATTTTTAGCTCTGCTTTTGGTCTCCACCAACTCGTTTGTTGTATGTGGCAGCTGTGTCTGTCTGATATTTGGTGTGTGCATGAAGTGTACTGTGGTTTTATAGAGCTTGCTTTCTGTAGGTCACAAATGGCACTTTGATGATCTGTCTGGATAGCAGCTTTATTGTTTTACTTTCATCTCCACTCTCAAAGTGCTGAAACTGAGATAGGGCCGATTATTCTTTACTGCTTCACCAGTCTAGGTAACTCGTGGCAAGTTGTATTATTGTAAGTTCATATGTTGTGTTGGTAAAACAATTTGTGTTTTTTAAGGACATCCATGTAGCTTAAAGTGGGGTTTTGTATATGTGATGTAAGAACTTCCATCTTCTATATTCCACCAACTACCACACAGTGTACTGCCGATCAGCTGTTTGAGTATCTAGTATTTACATTAGCTCCTGTGATAACACACACCATTACCAAATCATCAAATTGCTGGATTGGTCCATGAAGGTGGGTGTATAAGGGGGTAGCTAGAAACAATGTGCACATAAGACAACACATGGACCAATGTGGACTTGATAGGGCTAAACTCATTACCCTGCACCTTGAAGTAAATATCCATTTGTGTAGTAAATCTGCACCCTTGATAACAATAAGTTCCTCCCTTATCAGCAGGTTTAATTAGAATATTTTTAGAAGCCATAAGTTCTGACAGTGCTGTTTTTCCTTTACTAGGCACATGAGGAGGATAGATGTTCTTGCTCTTCAATATGTCTTGCTCCACCAAAGGACAAAAGGTATTTATAGAAGCATTTGACACATGAGGACAGAATGTTGTTTATTTGTTAAAATGTCCCTGTGGGTTTATGTGGGCAAAACCACCAGAAAACTAAAAGTGAGAATAAGTGAACACAAGAGACCCATTCGTAGGCATGACCAGAACTCACCAGTTGCCCTGCGCTTCAATGAGGCCAAGCATTGGTCAAATCACCGCCCTGTGGTGGTGACCATGACCTTATTTTGAAGAGATGTGAGATTTTCTGGGTTTTTAATTTACAAACACTACCCCCCTTGTGACAAGTGGCATGTCTTCTAATGACGGCAAAGGTTTTCTTTATTTTAATCTGCTAATCATAACATGGCTCTATCAGGTATTGAAGCCCTGGATGACCTTCCCTTCTTGACCCTTATCTTTTAACAAGGACGCCTGCCATGGTCTTATGATTACTATTATCTTCTTCCCCATGCACTGTCATGCAGTTTTTCTAGAACAAAATATATTTATTTATTTTTTTCTCCTTACTTGAATTATTTATTATTGAATTTATTGTTAATGTATTTGGACTGTCTCTTTTTATTGTTAGAGGCACATATATGGGCTTTTACTGATGTATGTACCTGCGTGTCATGAAGTGACCTAGTCCCACAGTCCTACTACTTATCCATGCATTCAAGGAGTTTGTTATCACCTCCCCTAGGCAAGGTTGCTTAACCACTGCCAGTGGAATGCAGCTATATGATTCACTGTGACCCTCTGATTGGCTACCACTGACAGGGTAGGCCATATATCTGCCTTTATTGTCACTGTTTTTTTTTTACATCTCTGCTTGAATAAGGTCTGAAGACCGAAACATTGTGTTACGTTAAGTTTTTTGCAAGTCGTAGGCCAGTGTGCGGGATACCTTTTTTCTTTCTTTTCTTCTCCTTATGGATTTTTATATCAAAACATTCTTACATCATTTGTGTGTTTACCAATGAAATTATGTAGCTTGAAGTAGAAGCATCTCAAAGTTAGAGTTACCTAAGACCACGTACTGTATAAAGAAACACAAAAGTTAAACTAAAACAAATGTATTTGTATAATAATATATCATAAATTAGTTTTTCTGTATCCAATATACTAGAATGGATATTTTAATGAATTAAGGCCCTTCCACACCGGGGACGTCAATATTTATTTCAAACATTGGTTTTCATCATGAGTCCTTTCACACAGAGGTCGATTTCTCTGAACTTGAAATGAGTGCAATGTGTGGTGAAGCATCGCTGAACAGTTCGGCTGTCAGGGCAGTGATCAGATAGTGAGCTGCTGTTTTGGAGGTAGTAGAGTTGGTAACAAGACGACAATGGCACAGCAGGTTTGGGTAATGCAAACAAACCGGTGTTGAATACATGAGGGATAATCAATGTGTAGGTGTGTGTTATACGGGTTTAAGGTATGACATGGGGTCAAAGAACAACTCATCGTGAAACTTTGGTTTATAATTGTTGCATATTCACATTGCAGCTGGTATGAATATTTTATATCTTCTTTTTCCCAGTTTGTAAAGGCCTTTGAGCTCAGATGAAGCTTTCACCAGAACACTGGAGCCCATGAGCAGCAGGATTTGCAGGTCTGTTATAATCTATAGGCAGGACTGTGGCCAACAGCCTCCACTTCCCTGGTGAAAAAAAAAAACATACCTAAAATTAATATTCCACATAACTCCTTTATAAATGATTGTACAGTCACACCAGATATTTATGCATTGATTTTAAACACATTTCATGTCCCTAAGATATTTCATTTAAAAATAAATAACACATATTAGACAATAACAACGCTGACATTTTTCTTTTTTACTCAAATGTGGCACAGCTGAATCATTACTAACATAAGTCAAACTTTAAGGGATTACAGTGGAAATGGAGGCTCCTTCATAAAACTGTAAAACTCCTCTATAAGTCTAAAAATATCTGTTAGACTAAACACTGTCCTAATTTAAGGACATTAATTCTTCATATAGAGGGACTTGTTAAGATGAACAGTTTTTTTAGGCAGCGTCGTCGTGTGAACCAGAAGCCAAAGATTCCACCTCTCACATTGTACTGTCAGCTGCTTGCTATTTCCAGGCTTCAGTTCAAGGCGTTTGTTTATACGGCGTCCATCCCTTCCCTCTGACTCATGTTTCTACACCGACAGTCATTACGGAGGACCGTTGCTGTGGAGATGTGTGGATGTGTGTGTGTTCACTGTCTGGCCTTCAAGCATGTGTCTTCTTAAGTGATCAGTCGAATTTCTCCCCAAAGTTTTGAAATCGTAAGAAAAGGTTCGTAGGATGTATTTATTTGAAGTGGTTGGGTGAACTCAGTTCTGCTTGAGCGCTGTGTTTTTAGATGATGATGTGAGATAGATGTGAAATTAACAGGAGCAAGCCTCTGGAGCACAGCTAGTATAGTAAATTTAAACTCAATTAAACCAGCAGATGAGTGAAGTCGAAACCTGAACTATAGCACCTCCTGTGATTTTAAAACCTTTAAGTGTATTCAGATTTAAAATATGTTTTCTGACTTTTAACCTCAACATAGTTCTAGTTCTGGAATATTAAAGTGCTCTTCTCCCTCACAGACTATTAATACAATACCATACGATACAAATTACTTTATCAATGTGCTCATTATCATATTTATATGGGCACAGTCCAAGTAGTGTGCCTCATGCCTCATGTTTGTTGATATGCAGTGTTATATTTCAGGCAACATTAAGCTAATAAACTGTGAAATGACAAAGTGTTTTTATCAAAGTCAATAGAGTGACGTGATGTTGATGCCATGCGTGCATTTTTACAGTCAACAAACAAAACTCAGACATCACAAACTCTTATGCCTCCTGTATCATGGCAGTAACAGGAATAATATACAACCTGGAGACAATAAAACTGTAGCTGTGAGTGAAAATGTAAATCAGAGCTACCACGGGTTGGATAACAGCAGAACGCAGTTGTACCTCAGCAGCAGGAATCACGAATGATATCAATAACCTAAAATGCTAACAGGCAAAAAGGCAGTGTGCTGTCAGCCTGGTAGTGAAATTAGAAAAACCCCGGAGCTGCCAGTCAGTGTCTTTGGCTTTAACTTGGCCAACGGTTCAGAATGTATGGGAAGTGCCCAGCGCAGTGAGTATATGTGCGAGGTGGTAGCAGCAGCTGAGCTGACTGGCTTTTGCAGCTTTGCAGTACTGATGATTCTCAGGAGCGTGTGCATAGCTGCAGCAGCCCCAAGGGGAAAACACCTATCAGGCAGTCACCAGCTGAACTGCTTGAAGTGAAAGTTACACTTTGTCACACTGCACTCAGGTGAGCCTGTAATGCTGCTTAATCTATATATGGCTGACAGCTAGTGAGGTAATCTTGTATTTTATGTGCTTATTATTTTTCATTGTGGATCTTGTTGTATTATATTGATTGTATATTATTTTATAGTGTTACATGATTGGTTATGTGTTTTGTGTTTAAGTCGTACAGTATTGTTTATTCTCTTTAGTATGTAATATATTTATTTAGTCTCTTATTTGTATATTTGTTTTGTGGATGCAGTGTTTTAGATGCTTTAGAACTTATCTTCCATTACTGGAACATGATTCTGCCTGGCCTTGTGTTATGGGGGGACAGGTAAAGGGGAGGGTTTGTCTTCTCTGGCGTGCAATAACATGACGTGGGAATTTAAAGAGGAACTCTGCAGGACTTTTTACCGTAGCTATGCTATATTTTTACCTCGATTAAACAGCTTCAGAGTAACTGTGATGGTTAGATAAATGATTTGTAACTTGTTACAGGGAGAATGGAGGCTCTCTGTCTTCCACCTAGTGTCTCTTGCCTGAAAACCAACCTTGTAAGATCAGTGCCTCCGCCCGGTGTCCCAGACCTCGTCTCGGTGGCACCGCGACACAAACATAACCCATAATCTATATAAGACGACACAAATATATACATCGTAACATGTATATGATGTGCATTCGTTTTCAATGAAGCCAGCCAGAAAGCAACCGTGGAACGGTGGATAATGTTACATGGCTGGGAGGAGGGTTAGCAAAACAGTGGAAAAGCGACCAGATTTGCATAGTTCCTCTTTAAGTTTAGCTCTGAATAAATGCTCTCACTGTCCTGCTGTCATGGCGTATTTATTTATTCATTTTTAATGAAGACCAAACCTCCGTTGCCCTGATATGCTACCCGCTCACAAAGCAGGTTTCATTAAAATAATGTGAATATCAATAATATGAGCAAGGTGGAGGCAGTCCATGTGAGTGTAAACTGATACAGTTCATGCAAAAAGCAGAGAAAATATTTTTGGAGAGCACTTTATGGCGTTACAGTTCAACCTTAAATCAAACTTGATTGAACAGTGATTACAGACGGGCTAAAAGAAAAAAGGACAAATCAAGTAAGAAGGTTTACAATGAGAATACATAAAACTAATACTATAACATCAGCAAGACTAAAGAGAAAGAAAGGAAAAGCACATATATATATATATATATAATCCATATTTAATTAAAAGCCAACTTTACTTAGGAGTGTCTTTTGCATATGTGCCTGGAATGTGTCCACATAAATATGCAGCCTATTAAAAAACATAGACAAAAACAGACATGTAATATGTCAGTGGTGATACTGACGACACTGAAGGTTTAAAGTCATCTTAGGTTGCATTTCTCATGCCTCATACCTCCACCACTGTCCTTCTCCACACAGATAACCATTCCAAACCACATCATTTATACATTTATTATTTTATATTATTTCCCCCTAGTGACATTAATTCCCCACACCACTGATGTATTTCTTCTATTGTACAGTTTGTCTTGTTTTTCTTGCTCTTCCCCTGGACCAAATAAAATTTTCTTCAGTTCAATCCAGCGTACCTTGGTACATAATCAGTGCCAGCTCACATCAAAAAAAGCAGCTATTACAGTATTTGCTTGTTGGAGCATTTTGTTATGTTCCAAAAAATATATTCACATTCGCTCGTTTTTCCTCATTGTAATTAGTTCTTTGATAGTTTGTTCATTAAATACAGTGTTTTACCTCAGTCAAAACATGACCAGAGACTCACTCCGAGAATGAAAATCTCCACTGACTCAAAACCAGACTTTAAAGTATATTTCACAAAAATTGAATTGAACTGAATAACATGCTTATGAATAAAAAAAAAGAGCTCATATTTGTTTCCTTGCCTCTAACCTTTTAACTCCTGGAACTGCTTTACTCCCACTGCGACGAAGCCTCCAAATGAACGCTTAAGTTGGAGTGTTGGGAGGAAAATTGACGATTTTGGACGTGCACTTCCAGCCTTTTACTGTAAATTATATAGCTGGGATATAAGCAGAGGAGTGTGAATATCTACGCCGAGGCCAGGATCCCAGAAATGATGCCACTTGACAGCTGAACCTCTGCATTTTTGTCTTGAAAATAGCCAGTTTCAGATATCCCTGGAAAAGCCATGATTCCCAAATATGTTCTGCCTGCCGCAAAGTAACTCCCGTCCAGGGTCAGTGCACAGAACGGCAGGGAAAATGATTATGATTTTATTTCAGTCTCATTAAGTGACATCATGTTTGTTGATTTACTGTTTATAAGCAGTGGCTAAACAGAAAATACCAGAAGGTGGAGACCGTCCAGAGACTCCAGGTTTTGTCAAGCCTCCGCTAATCCAATCATAAAGATCCAGTCTAAACATTTTTTCCCACCACAGCAA
>OMNW01010366.1:0-10154 GCA_900303245.1 Selene dorsalis
ATCACCGGTGATATATGCCTGATTGCTGTCCTGCTTTTGCCTATTTGTAATTGACAAGGCTTCATACATTGATCATATTTTGCTGTTAGGTAAGTTCCAAATTAAAGAGAGGCAACACTTGTGCCTGTGATTTTACTGAAAGGAGTGTGGGATGCTGGAAATCTATCTTTCCAGCCAACTGAGCTAAGCCATTGGGAGACAGTCTGGGGTTGGCTGCTCCCACTTCCTCTTGGTAATGGAAAAACCCACACTGAGAGTCAAGATAAAGAATGGGGAGCAGAATTCACAGTCTGTATCTCAATTCCCATTGGATTCGGGCCCCAGCGTGCACGAGGCACATTTTGGTCCGTTCATATCTTTTAATTTTCAGAGAATATATTAATTTAATTTACAATACTCTTGAAAGAGTGTCAGCTATTTTAAAGCTTATTTGATCTTTTAGCAAATCCTCATTAGGTGCATGCTCTCATTGCTACTTGTCTTCAAAGCAAACCGATTGAAACATCTTAATGCTGGTGTAGTTTCCCTTGAATGAGAAAGAGGATGGTTTCAATCTTCCACACGCTGTCAAGAGAAAGAGGGAAAGAAACGGATTCCTCTGGGAGTTCAATGCATTATTCCAGTCAATATATTGATGTATGTTTCAGACTGATCCAAGGGTAAAATCCCCTCAGAGACAAAAAGGTAAGAAGAGAGGGAGAGATGGTGATGTTTATATTCATTTGTCCTCTACTTGGTGAGATGAGTGCACTTCCTTTCACCCACCCATGAATAATAAATACCCAAGCAGCCTAAACTGACCTCTTTGCGATTACGTCAGATGATGGATTTGTTTGAAAGCCACTTGACCTTGCTTTTTAAACATCATCATTGCGCTGTGTCATTGACGCTTGTGCAAGGTTGCCAAGTCACACCCTGGCACCATCAGCTGAATTGCTACACAAAAGTATCTGCATGGAGATGTGGTTTCAGTGACGGCCTCATAGGTCACACACGTTCAGTCAGAAAACTTCTGTCTCGGTTGTTCTTCTGCCAAGTGTCATACTTTGTTTACAGTACCTGGGGCTGGTTGGGCCATATCTCAGATGTCTTTTAACTCATCTATTTGTTCCACCCTAATTAACTAAAATGTGATGGCAGCCTGTTCCAATAAAAGTGAATGCAATTTTGTAAATTCACTGTTAACCGACTTTTCCCCAGGGTGCTGCAGCTCGTTGTTAATGAAAGCTGCTGTGCATACAGTACGCAGCTACGTGTGAAGAAAGCATCAACTGATGCTGTATGGCTACTTCAATATACAGTAATATCATCGTCAAGAGCAAACATCTGCACAACGGCTGATTTGTATGCAGGTCCTGTTTCATACAGAGCTGCGAGAGAACACCTGCCAAGACAATGAGAACGTTTGTTGATTTGAAATCTCCCGGGATGAGATGGAGACAACATCTCATCTCAACAGCTGACCTCAAGCAAAGCATTTAAAAAGCCCCTGTTGAATGGTTGACCTCTATAATGACCTTCTCTGTCCTATATGCTTGCACTTTAATGAGGCCCCATTGGCTCCGACATCCATCTCCACTTCAAATTTGAATGCACGTGCTAAGACTAAATAAAGTGAACGAATACACAATTTAGGGCTCCAGCATGCATGAATTAAAATGAGTGTATGCCATTAGTCAGATTGATAGTGAAGCAAGATGCCATCACACATGGTTTGACTCACTTTACATTCAGTCAACAATTTCATATCCTGCACATGTGCTCATTTGTATTTTTAGTGCACTACATTTACATTACATTTAAACTGCACAGCCAACATGGCAACATTTGAAATACAATTGCTCAACCATCAGCAGTGATGTTATTGACTGCATATAGAGAGTCTTGTGACATGATATGAGCAGATATGAGCTTTCTCAGTTTGCTCTGCCATCAGACATGGTCTCTTACTGGGAACAGCAACAAGTGATTAGGTATTTTAGGTATTTTGTTTCTTGACCAGAGCTTCCACCACAGTTGACTTTGTAAGACAAGTGATTATAATGACCCTCTCTTAGCAACGCTAAACTTTCAGGGCTGATTGGAGGCTAAGTGCTAAGATAAACTGAGCCAGCAGCATGCTAGATTCAGTAAAAGAAAAGCAGTGATAGAGGCACGAGCTAACACTGGTGTTGTTTTTCCATTCCTTTACTCATCAACAGCTCGCTCGGGAGGTGAAGGTTGAATCTCAAGTTGCAACGATTCCTCAAATGTTCGCTCAGTAGCAATGGCAAAATATAAAAGTATCTGTTTAAAATTCAGCTTCTAAAGTGATCCCCAAATAATTTAATCTTGATCCTGAAGTAAAACAGTGAAATGGGAGATGTGAGAGATGTAGTTTGGGAATGATTAATTACAGACAATAACAAAGACTAATAGAATTACAAAATATCCTTGACGTCTCTGATCAGTTCCTAAAATGTTGAAAACGTTGTTATATAAAGACAGGTAAGTGAGAAAAGAAAACATGCTCTTTTCTTCATTTCTATTTGCTGGAACATGCAGATTAAAATTTGTCTAGTTTAGCTTTACACAGCGAGTCTCAACCTTAGTGCCAGTATCATTTCTGAAACTACCACCAACATAACTAAAGGATAAAAATGGGGATCAAACAAATGTTTCCATGTGTGTGTGATATATTTGTGTCTGGATGTCAAAACCAACTGACTGAAGGAGGCGCTTTTGAAGTAACATAGACAGGGGAGCTAGTAGCCTGCTGGTCTCAGCTGGGAAAAAGGAAAGACTGCATGTGACCGAAGCCACATGAAAATAAAGATGCAGATAAGTCTCTGGATGAGAGTGTGTGCGAGAGAAAGAGAGAGCTGATGTGACTTTTTAAATGGTAACCTGACAACGGTGTGGCTTATCATGCACACTCACTACGCAGCTAAGATTGGAAGGAAAAGCCGTGTGGAGAAGTGGCAGGGACATGGCAAACTATCATGTCCTTCAAGATGTGCTCCGCGGACAAAGATGGAGTATGTAAAAATGTCATTAAGGAGAGAATGAGACACAGAACAAGGAGGAGTGTCTGTGAGAAAGCTAGGAGCTTACAGATGAAGAGATGAGTGTGTATGTGAGCGAGAGGGTTGAAAGGTGACGTGTAGTTGCCTCGGGCGGGCTCTTAAGAATGTTGTGTAGTGTGTCATGCACTGTTATTTTCTAATCTTGTACGAATATGCTTGTGATTAGACAGCAGATAATCTGTGAATCTGTAGGTGTGATGTATCCTGATTCCAAAATTAGTAAGAGCCTTAGTGCATATACTGTCTGCAAAGACCAACAGGGCTTAGGTTAATGCTCAGCCTGTGGCAGGATCACGTCTGTAATCTGTCTGAAACCAGATTTCTTGTGCGATAGATCATTTTTGCATCGTCATTAGGAAACTGTCAGAAGATGCAACACAGGCGTTTACCGTCACTGCCAAACACTATTAGACAAGTTTTATTTGTTCTGCGAGCTAAGTGGTTGTGACTGTCATCTCTGGAGCCAAATGTGTCTGATGGAAGTAGATAAAATTCTACCAGAGCTCTTTGCATCTTTGATTTCCACATGTCTAAATTAAAAACACACAAAAAAGAGGCTCTTCTGGAAATGATCCTCAGGAATGCATTTGGTGCTCTCTGTAATCTAATAAAATGTCATGATGCTGCAACTTGTATGACCCACAAATATGTGACTTGTTAGTGACTCCTGTGGGTGAGATGAAATACATGAGATAAGGGAATATGGTTAACAAAAATGAAATGAAACAGACCCACCTGACAAAATGGAGTACAGATGATTTCATCTGGTTTAAAGTCAAGGCTTGAAAACAAAATAAAACAGAAGAATAATGTCATTATGAAGGCAACGATCAGGGGCGCCAATATTTACACCGACAGTTAAACTAGCAGAAATAATTCTGTTTTTCTCTTGTTGTAATATTCACAAGCTAAATGGTAAAGTACTATCTTTCGTTGTCTGTTGGTTTGCATGCAACCTCCAACACAAACAAAGGCATGAATTAATGGGGAGAGAGGGTTATGCTGCCCATAATGATTTCCTATAAAATAATTTATTCATTAATGATCATGTGTCTCCTCCAATGTATCAGTTGTTTATCACTCCTGTGTGAATACGTTCATGTTGTCCTGCATGTGTCAGATGATATCCATCCCTGTTGGGATTTGATGGCCTTGAACTGGGCTTCAGAGGGCAGGAGGAGGAAATTGGAGAGAATAAATGAACTTGAAAGACAGAGAAAGGAAAGCTTTTTTGAAAAGCACAAGCTCATACTCTACAGATGTTCTGACCAGGTTTTGCTCTACAGTGTTATCATTCTTATAATATGACAAAATATGACCTCATTTTTTCTTGTATTTGCAAGAAGAACAAGATTTGAAAACAGGTAAAATGTATGGCACTCTTCCAGCAAGTGGCAATACAAAAAGCTGAAGAAAAATGTTATTACACACACAAAAAAAGAAAAAAAGAAGGTGATGTTTGAGATAAAAAAGTTCAATGTAAAGGAAGAAAATTACAGTAGTTGAAAAACAGCTAGGGGACAAATGGCCTGCGGTGGATACCCTGTATCAACCCCTTGTGTAGATAGTGGCCATTTCAAGGGCAATTTTGCCTGGTTATGGGGCATTTCGATCAGCTCCTTCAGCTTGTCAAACTGTTCAATCAGGCAGAGGGTGACATTGACATAATGCGCTGTGCAGCTAAAGCTTAGACATGTTCAAGTTGAAGTTTCATGGTGAGCGGATCAATATCTGCCATTTCCACCCGGTGTGAACTCAAAGTTTGAGGAATCGTGTTTTCAAAACCATATGAAGTGAGAGAGAGTAAGCATGAGGTGTTTGAGAAAAAAAGAAGAAGAAAAGAAGCTTCACGTGCAATCTTGACTGAGCTTGGCCTCGTCTGTGCTGAGTGGACAATCATGCAAAGGGACAAATCGATACAAATTTCACATGTTGTCTCATCAGCATCATTTGCCTGACATTTTTAATCTTATCATGTAATGTATGTATGCATGCTTTGGTCTGTTTGGCACATGTTGTGATCTTCACATTGAGTGATGCCCTCACAACTGAGCAGAGATGAACAACTTTTACAAAGAAATGTCAAGAGCAATGATTAACCCTCTAAATGTTTTTCAGTCACATATGACCCTGCTGTGTTAAGTTTGAATGGTTATGTCTGAGTCAGGGCGGCTCACAGTCCAAAGACATACACATTGGTTGGCTGTCCCCTCTAAGTTACCTGTAGGTGTAACTGTTTGTCATGACATGTTGACCCTGTAATAGACTGGTGACCTGTCTGGGGTGCAGCCCGCCCCCACCCTCCATCAACTGGGATTGGCTCCTTGCCACACACAACCCTGCATGGATAAGTGTTTGGATGGATGGATGCATGGATAAGCCAATGGATGGATGAATGGATGTGTGAGTCTGTCTGAATCAGCGCTGTCTCCTAATTATGATTATATATATCAAAGTTGCTTAATCAAACAGGCTATATGCACTGTAGGTTTTAAAAGGACACACACCCTAATTATGTTTTATTGTTTTACATATTGAGGAGCCATTTCAAGTATGAGTCAGTGAGCAGCAAACAGAAAACCTTTGTAAAGTATTCACTGACAACTTGTGTTGATTTTTTAAGGTCTGATTTCAGCATTCTTAGCTTTTGGTGAAGGCAGTAAAGACTGTGGGTCTGGCTAAATATTGAAAAAGTCAAAAGACTGGACAGCTGTATTATTGACATTCCCCCTCACCACATCATGGACTCAGGGTGAGATTTGGAGCCTTGCAAACAGAGTCCTTCATCCAACTGTTGCACTCCTGTGGTTTTCACAGACACGGCCCACCTTAACAACCACCTAATGAGTCATGTAAAGAAAAATAAACAGCCTGAGCTCAAACATCGCAACTGATCACGACTCTTTTTTCCCCCCTCAAAGTGTATTTGGCAAAACAAATTAGTTACAGAAACACTCCTTCTAAAATAAATTCCATCTATTGCCTATTTACATTATATAACAATCATCCTGAAGCTTCACATCTTCTGGCAGAACAGGATCTGCCACAAAACGTGTCAGATAAGCAGTAGGTGTTTAATTTAATGAGACTTGTTAACTTAATTCAGCCTTGTGTTTCTATTAAATGCGAAACTTGGAGGTCATTACTCTGAAGTTTCAAGGCACCAAGAGACCAACTGAATGGTAGTGAACTAATCAAAAAAATAATCAGTTCATACAGTTCAGAGGTAACCTTCCAAACACTGTTTGTTCCTACGCTGAACTTGTTTATTTATTTATTTTACCCCTGAAGTGACAAAGAAGACTTGCACTGTGGGACCGTACAGAGTTATTCTGCCTGGTTGGACATTCTGGTGTGAACGGTTAGCTGTGGTTTTGTCATGCGATGTGTGTACAACGAGGCCCATGTGTCCTTTAGATTTCCCTGCAACCAAACATTTCAGCAGGTGATTTCACCGTGGAGCTCTCCTCTGTGGTCCACAGTGTTTTAATTAACTGCAGAAGTGTTTGGTTGGAATGACTACCTGCATGCACGTCCCTTGACACCCCATGGTTCGAGAGGCAGCGGTGTAGAACAATGAAAGGCTATACCTCTCTGTGTTCCAACACATCCCCAGCTGCCAGATTAAATCAAAGAGCAACAACGTTCAAAGGAAGGGCACGCCCCAGTCAAGCCAATCCATCATCTGATGCAACAATAGAAGTCAGGTTTATGTTGGCTAAACATTTATTATTCATGCGCCATTCATAAGGAGGGCAAGTGAAGGGGAAATGAACATAAATCTTTTCATTTCTGTCTGTTTATTTCTCTCAGGGAGAAAGAAATTCCCCCATCTCTGTCTTGCACACAAAGCACACAACACTCTCCATGAAGCAGACACCAGACTTCGTCAGTATATTGACCTGCAAAGCAAACCCCCTCAGGAGTCGCTCCTGCCTCCTCTTCCTTTTTCCTTCCCAGCATCCTAAAGATGACTGATCCTGTCAGCTCACGAACTGTTATGCTGTCAATTCATTTTTACAGTGTTTATTGTTGCATTATAACAGTTTAACTATACTGCTGCATTTGATTATTCTTGACTTTGACAGCAATAATAAAAACATGATGAAGATGACGATTAAACATTAAATTCAAGACAGATGTGTTGTCGCTGATGCCTCTGATATAGCGCTCGTCTCAGTCCTTATAACGCACTAACGAAGCATCTGTTTTGGATCTTATTTCAGTCACATTTGTGAGGGATAGTCCCGCCACCATTCGTGGTTTCACAAACCATAATCTCAGTCTGTCCATATGTCACTAGTCAGGATAATTTCCCTGAGTAAAATGAAAAGGTCTAGAGGTAGTCCACTGTTTTGGAAGACTTGTGTAGCTTGATAGTGTTTTGTATATGTTATAGTTATTTATATTGTAGCATAAAAGGACTCTGCCTTGAGGACAAGATTTTGCTTAGGAACTGTTGAAAGCCAGAGCTCATCAAACTTAAAAAAATGATTTTATTTTAATGATTTTGGTTAGTTGTCAGCGTGAGGAATTTTCATTTGAGATTCAATTTAAAGTTAGAGAAAATAACCCTTTTTCTTTGCTTTGGAGAGCATTCTGCATATCAGACCAATCAACATGTTGTCAAAGCGTCACTGTACAAGTCTGAAAATAGCACAGCTTTAACGTCACAGCAACAACTCTGCTGTGTGATTTCTGAGGCACCATGCTGCGGGGTGCCACAAGGCTGCTTTTTAGATCCTCATCATTTTCTCATCTATGCAAATGACAGGCTGGCTGGCTGCTGCTGCTGCTGCCCCACTGGATAGGCCAGAGTGCAGCAGAATTTAGTTGTTTTCTGGGCTGTTAATTAAAGAAAGTCACCATCTATGCTTTTAGGCTTTTCCTCCGCAGACATTCAGATAGACATTTAGTTTGGCTTCCTGCTTGACATCCTGGTGGCTGATGAACCCTATGATGTACATTTCTTCAGCCCTAATTTCTTTTTCTATCACTGTTAATGTATTTGAGGAGCTGTGATTATCTGTCCTTTGCCTTCGTAATATCTGTCCACTACTTACCGCTATTACGAGTTGTGTAAAAATAAAAATGGAGTGGGGTTTGTCTTAGAAATCCTGCTTTAAACCTCCAAGGTTTTCAGAGTCAATTAATAAATACAGTACTTAACATTTTGATCACCATGCCATGGTGCTTCTTTTGGACACTGAAGATATCGTATTAGACTGTCTGCAGGCATGTCTACTTGTTGATGCTGAAGGACCTCTCCATAGCATTCGTTTATTATGAGTCACTCTGTACAAGTGCATTCATTTAATGGCCAAGCTGGAAGTTATCCACTTTAGTGAAATAGCTTCCTTGTCTCTAATGTAACAGTGTGGAGCTAAATTACAGACCAAAAGACCTCAGAAGGCCATAGAGAGCCGACTGTGAGTGGGCTGCAATTTTAAGACTCCGCATGGCTCATGGACCACTTCTATATGCATTTATTTCTTTCCACTCTCCAGTAAATGCACAAGAAAAATGAGAGAGCTGAGCGACAGATGGGACTGGAGAGGGACAGCCTACTGTTTAAAGCTAATGAAAGACCATTCACAAGAAAATGACAACCTTCAAAATAATGTTTACTTCTGTTTTACGATTGATTACATCAGAGATGATGATGGATGTTTTTGTAATGAATGCTTTTGCAAATATAATGGCTGCCGATTACCAAAACGTTACCAAAAATTGCTACATTATTGTGTCATGATTGCAGCTTTTGGTGTCTTAATAAACTGCAACAGATTCCCAATATTGCATCCCCAAGGAAATCTAAGATGTAGTGGTTATTAACCATTTTCACATGTCAATTATGACAACATGATGTCTGATAAGTGTGTCCATGTCCTGTGACAAGCAGAGAAATATTATTATCAGCCCATTTACACTCAGCCATCCTCTTTACTGTTAATTAGTATACTGTGAATGCAGCAGCCTATCAATCATTCCTTTAAATTATTGACTTATATTTTTCAGAGTTGTTTGAGAAGAAATCACTTTTCTTTTGAGGGAAAATGTGGTCTAACCAAAGAAAAGAAAAAGGCAGTATGAACTGTAATTTTGTAAAATCTCCACTTACTTCAACCATTTTTCAGTTTGTAATGAGTGTGTTTACTAGTTTACTATATGATTTTTTTGTGCTGCAAAAATCATAAAGTGTTCTGCAACTCTAGCCCCCAAACAAACATAAAGCAGACAATTAAGGTGCACAGGGAATAAAGTAGCACAATCAACTCAGCCATGTGTTGCATTGTGTAAATATACACCAGTTATTTTCGTTATTATGAACCGGTATCTTGGTGTTTATAGCTATTAAGGAATTGCATTATCTGGCAACTCAGTTAAGTAGTCAATGAAAGAAGTTTCATATTGTAAGCTGTTTATTGTTGGCGTAAACAACTGAATAAATCCAGCCATGCAATATTCTCACACAAACAGACACACATACACACACACACATTCCTGTATGGGCATCATAGTGAGCTCCAGGTAAGTGTGCAGATGAAGTGAGGACCACCCTTTCTGCTACACTTAGAGAGAAGTACTTGTAACTTTCCCCCACTAGATGACCCGATGATTCAATGTCCCACCTCAGATTCTTTAAGAAACAAAGTGAAACAATCAGCATTAAAACACACGACTAGTGAAGTGAGGACTTTTTCATGGGCGCCATTTTGGATTAGTGTGTAGCTAGACTATTTGACTACGTCACTTTTCAAGTCTTTGAAAGGAAATTAGCCAGAGTTCACAGCCATGTAAAGTCAAATACAGCAGATGTCGACGGAGGCGTCGGAACATATCACTTCCCGGTCCCTGTTCTGGTCTCCGTCTGGATCCCGGATCTGGTCCTGGTCCCGGTTCCGATCCCGGTCCCGGTTTGGGTCCCGGTCACGGTTCCGGATCGGGTTCCGGTTCCGGTCCCGGTCCCGGTCCCGGTTCGGGTCCTACTCCCGGTAGAACCAACACCAACAGAACCGGAACCAGTACCAGAGCCAGAGTAGAACCCGGACGTTACAGGAACCGGGAGTAGGACCGGAACCGGAACTT
>OMNW01010367.1:4969-27576 GCA_900303245.1 Selene dorsalis
TCACACACGCACGCACTATCAACACAGCCAGCCGGAGCGGGAACAAGGAAACACGTGTTGGGTTTTTCTAAGAAGTGAGCCATTCATCAGGAGAAGCAGGGGAGAGGTGGGGCATACACACACACACACACACACACACACACACACACACACACAAAGAGAGGGACAGACTGTGAGGACAGAGGAGTAGGCTGGAGAGAAAATTTGCAGAATGTTAATGTCTGTGTGAATGTGGAGGGATGACCGAGAAAACAAGTTGCAGAGGTGAGACAGAGGGGAAGAACTGGTTCACTTACGTGCAATGTGTGAATTCACTGAGATTTATGGTGGAAAAAAATGAACTTTTTCGGGGTAGACTAGGCGGCTGGCTGGTTTATTAACTCAGAAAATCCTTCAGTACATTGTACTGAAAGATTGTAAAGATGTGCACATAGAAAATGCACATGCAGTGTCCTGCACTAAACATCTTCTGCGGTTGGGCCTTACCTGATATTTAGTGTGTCACACTAGTTGTGTGTCTATGAATTAAAGACCTCTGTGTGGCCATCTGCTTTGTTTGTTTATATGCTGTGGTTGGGTTAATCTTTGCTCTCATTCAGGCTTCTATGTGTCTGTGTAAGTATGTATACATACACATACCATTGCATTTGTGTGTGTGTTGTGGGTGGGTGCTGGTTGATTGCTGCAGCTACGGTCCTGCAGTGTTGCCTCATGTCAAACACGTGAGAGGGGGAGAGCAGGGAGGAGGAGGAGGAAGGAGGTGGTTTGCTGAAACAGGGGTAGCCTGATCTCTCCCAGGAACTCTCACTGAGGTCATGAATGCATTCATTTCATCACCTCGGAGACAGGGGTGTCTCCTGGGGGATGGGCTGCATGAGCCAATCAGAAGGCTGTGTGAGGCACGCATCACAAATGAACTTTTAAACCCACCCCCAACATAGAGACTTGGCAGACATGATCCATGGCTTTAGTGAAATCTGATTAGTTTGGTTTCCAGAGCCAGACATGGCTGCATAAAGCTTTTTTTTTTCTTTTTTTTTTTTTTACTACCAACAATTCAACAGGATTTGTGGCGGCAACATGTCTAACATAAGCTGGAACAAATATCTGCCTTTGGGTTGATTACTAATGGAAACAATCATGATTATCTTTCATTTAGTTTTACAAATTGGTCCAAGGGGCACATCTTCACTTCTGTTCATGTCTTGTCCTGCTTAGTGAAAACTCACACTCTTGGTGTGCCTAACACTTTCACTTGCTGTCAATGGGACAAATGTGGCAAATCCTCTTATGTAATGTGAAGTAGTTGTTTATTAGCATCATTTCGTTTATACAGTGCATATAGACACTGTTTTCTCTTGCACAGAAGGCTGTTGTGGCTGAACGTAAACATGCATCAGTCTATTCAGAGCATGAAAAATAATGCAATTAGACTAACACTAACTTCTCTCCCAACAAATATCAGCATTTCAATTTGAGTGTTTTATTGACTTGACCTGAGGACATTTTTTGTTCATGTCTGCACTGATCATACAATTGAAGCTAATTTGAAAAGAGGAACAAACAATGCCGTCCTACCCTCCATAAAGAAACAGTGATGAATGATCTAAAGCTCTGTGTGACACACCCTCACAGAGAGCAGCTATGTCTCTCTATAATAACAAAATAATCTAAGCATACCACTGCAGTTAAAGTTTAACCTAAAGCAGATATGTAGAAGCAGGAAATGTGGAGATGCTGCCTGAGCCCACAGATCCACTCAGCAAGGCAGAGGGACTATTATGTAATAGCCTCACTAACTGTGGTGTAATATGTCTTTATAAGTACCTGTGTGGGCTTGGCTCATGCGTGGTGGTGATTTGATCTTGCACATGGTTGTACTGCACACAGACAAAAGCCCACACACTCTTGATGACCATACCCACACTAAAATTTCAGGCTGTAGCTACAAAGATACACACACACATGCACACTCATCTTCCTGTTGCAGTCTTTGATGGTAAACTTTTGTATTACGTTTTGCTGTTCAATCTTAGTGCAGTCTTTATCTTATAGCCAATCAGGTCTGATCAACAAATCATCAACACACAGGCAATAATTGTGCTTAGGGACCTTTTATGACCTAATCAGTAGTAATGGATTGGCAAGGCAGAGAAAAATGGAAAAAAAACAGCAAAAAACAATTCCTTTGAAATGATCACCTACTGTCCTGAACTGATGCAGCACAAATCACCAGGTTATTCTTACAATAGCAAATTTGCTTTTTCTCTGTTCATTGATTAAAATAATTAACTCTCAACTGATTTTGAATCCAACACCATAGCAATCTGCTCAATGAGATCTTTTGTTTCACTATATCTAAAATACTCTCCCCACCACATACTAGTGTACACTGAATTCATGCATTATTTTTGTTTTGTTACCAGGGACCAGCTGTCACTGGGGCTGTCATCTTCACTGTGGCTGCTGAAGTCACACTCCTGCACCTCCAAGAGGGTCATGGCTCCATGTTTCATGATCCACCAGCTCTGCAGAGAAGTTAGTTGTGAACGGTCTCAGAGCATGTCCAGATTTCTGGAGGAAATCCTGTGAGTGGTCCAAGCAGAAATTTTGTGAAAAATAATAATAACAAAAAAAAGGTCAATGTGAAGTTTGAAAAATGAGCAGGTCTGTTCAGTGTGATATTCGATTCGTCAAAAAAAATCTGTAAATCATTCAATAAAATCTTAATTGTCTTCTCTATCTGTCACAGACAATATTTTTTTAAAAACTGGAAAGATGCTGAGTGCTCTTGAAACTCTGGTGGTCCTGCTCTACTAATTTAGATGAGATCTCTTCAAGTGAGTGGGAAAACTCTTCTGCGTGGTTCTGGATGTGTCCTCTGAGTCTTAAATCTGTGGGACTGTTTGAGTGAATATAGTCAGTGCTTGTTTGACACACTGAGTGTTTTAGACTAAATTTATCAAGTGTGTTCTGGGAATGGAGTACTTAGAGGAAATCTGAGAGGGTCCATAGATGCTAGACTCTCCTGCAGCTTCAGGTGCCCATCTGACACCACACACAGACACACACATACAGACAGATGGCAAATACATAATGTGGATTTGTGCCAGTTTTGTACTTTATATTTTTTTTGTATATATTTTACTTTTTGTGCTTTGGTCTCACTTGTGAATAAGATCTTGATCTCAACAGGAGCCCCCCCCCCCCAGAAAAAAAACATATGACAGCAACATTACACATTACAAATCAGTCTATTTTTTGACATGATGTGTTCTTTCTGTATACTTCCAACAGCTTTTTGGCATGTCAGCCTATGAATGTCCAGTCTGTGCTTTCTAGGGAAACATTTACTTTGTCTGGAAACACAAAACAAAATGTACAAGTGTTATTTAATAGTCTAGTAATAACCTTTCACTTCGCACACACACACAAACACCACATGATTTCCACGTGAGGACAGAGGGAGCATCTGAGGTCTGCAGCATGGCCCGTCATTGGAGGGTAAAGTTTGCCACTTGACTCTGTGGCCTTGTGACGCTTTAGCTCACAACCATTTAGACTTTGAAAGCTCAGTGTCCACTTTGCAGTCTCAAATATCTCCTGAACGCTCAGCACTGCAGGACACAGCTCTACCAAGGAACAATATGGTTTCTATGCACAACAGACTGTTCCAGCCAGACATCCATGCTTCTTAATGTCACATTTCTAAATGTGACTATCCACTCCATATTTGATAGTCCAAATAAGATGGATATATGTGACACTGATGTAATTGGTAACAACAGCCTGTTAAAATTTGTGAGTATTTTAATTTCCATATTTAGTGATTAAGAGGTTAAGTTCTGTGTTTGGAAACACACACAAGAAACATGCACCCAAGAAATGTAAAATGTCTGTACATTTATACAATTAAAAAGCATACAAAACTGTACATTGTAAAATGCTGCCAGTACACAGTAGATTTCTAGCGTATTGGCACAAGCACTCAAATCATCTTATGGAGCAATAAGCATAAAAATGTTCTACATCCCAACACAGAAACACCTCTGCCATTATTTTCCTTGTGTACACTGAAAATAAGTACTTTTTTTCTTTTCTTTTCTTTTCTTTTTTTTTTTTTACAAAATACATACCTGACAAAATATGTTCAAAAATATTCCACATGTAAAACATTTAAGCAAAGCAAACCTCTGCAAAAATTCACTTTAAAAATCTTTGTGGCCAATAATTGGCTACCATTGCACACAAGTGATTGTGTCAAACGTTTAAAAAGCTTCTCATGCTGTGTGCACTTGCAAGGATGTATTCAGAACAGCAACATCTGCAGACAGTATAAAATGATCCAAAGCAGTACATGGAGTTTCTGAGGCAGAACAGTTTCCAAGGGTGAAAAAAGCACTGATTGTGATTTCACTTATGCAGAAATTCTTAAGCTTCCAATATACAGTTAATTGCCATACACTCTAAAAGCATACAAGATGTTTTCCTTTTAGCTGGTATTTAACAGGTATTTCTTGTTGAACTAATTTCTTTTATAACATTAACAAAAAAAATGTTTTATGGAGTGTTTACATTTACAATTATTAACTAAAAACAGCACCAATCTATTCACAGAATTTCATATGAGGTTTACTGAAAAAGTATATAAACAGTCTTTTGGTTACTCAAAAAATAATTACCAACTGTTTCCTGGTGCTTCCTTGACAGTAGCACATTTTTTCAGGTTAATTTTACTAGATACATGTGACTATCTTGATGCTTGGCTTGATGCAGCCTAACGCTGGATTTTACCTCCAAATCCTATTTGTGTGTGTGCAGAGAAAGGAAATTATTTCCCAATGCTAATCTACTAACCACTCTCCACATTACTGGACTATCATGTAGTCCACTGTGTTTTGCATATCCTACGCTGTCCATTCAGACATAATCTAAGTGAGTGAATACATTCAACATACACTTCTTCTCTTTGGCAATTAAAATAATGTAAACCCTGATTGTGACTTTTTGTAGGCAGCTGTACACACATGCTCCAGTCATATATGTTTTCCAGTCAAGAAGAAGAGTGGCCGGTCCTCTTTGGCGTTGGCAGTCTGGAACTCGTCGCTGAGCCTGAACCTCCACTCCTCCTCCAGCTCCAGCCTGCCCACCGTCTGCCTCAACGAGCTACGATCTGCACTGATGACACACAGAGTCGCACCTACAGGGAGGCAGACAGGAGGTAGAGGGATAGAGACTTTAGCTATGATATGAAAATCAAAGTGACTTTAGGACTTAAGGTGCAATTTATTTATTTATTTTTTTTAAATTACGACCATTTAGAGACTTTCTGGGTACAAAGATCATGAATCTTGGGCATCAATAGCTTTTGCTTTATTTGAATATTTTGGAGCAGAGTGTCCTATTTCTTTGTTTTTGCCCTAATGCAAATTTCTCATTAAACAATTAGACAAATGTCACCCTACTTAAAGGTGCCAGCCTCTTGGTCCTGGTGATGTCTATTAATAATTATGCTACTGAGTCGAGGAAAGTTTGGAAGTTTTTATTTATTTGGGCATTTTTTTTGACTGTTTATGAGTCAGTAGAAATACAGGCAGGATATACGAATGTGAGGAGAGAGGGGTGTGACATGGAACTCAGGTCCCTGGCCAGAATCTAACCAACCACGTGCCAGCTATATGTTACGCACATTAACCCCTCAGCACATTTTTCTGCCATTTGCATTTCATCTGCCCTTGTACCTTTGAGGAAGGTGAACTTCTTGAGGAACCCAGGAGTCACAAAGGAGTCGGCAAAACAGAGGAGAAGGCCACTGAACAGCAGCCCTGTGGTATTGATGTTGACAGAGTGAGGTCTGGAGCTCACAAAACACGACGTCACCTGCAGGAGGAAAGGAGAGTATAACTTTATGAAGTGTATGGTGGTGTATGGATGTCAATCAAGTACCAAAAACAAAGAGGCCGTGATTCTGTCTCTTTTTATTTGAAACTATGTTCAAACAAAGCTGTCTGTCTATATACATGCTTGTGTGTATGTGTGTTGTGTACCTCAGGTCCTAGGTTGAGATAACAGTCGACTGACAGTACAGGGTGTGTGTAGTTCTTGGTGCTGAGAGGAAACAGCTTTTGACTGGTGTGTTGGAGGTATTTTTCCAGAAGGAGCTGAGCTGGTGTAGCCAAGAAAAGGTGTTTGCTGTCTGGGGCACAGATGTACTGCGAAGGCCCCACTGAGGTGGGAACATCTGTCATCTGGAGAGATTCAATTTCAAATTTCATGAATCTATAACTTCATCAGAAATGCTTATATGTGGATTTGTGTTTTCTTCAACATCTACCTTGGTCTTGATAATGAAGGTCCTGTATCCTCCTATGGCAATCTGCTTCTTCATGACGCTGAAGCTGTTAAACCTGCAGACGAGCAGTCCGGCACTGTGCAGCCTCAGGGTGAAGTCCACGTCATGACAGGTGAAGCGATTTTGGTCGTACTGTATGTTCTGACTCCGGTCCACATTGAGCAGGAGGAAGTCATGAAGGTGGCCTCTGGAGAAAGGCTCCCTCTGTCTATTACCTAGTGAAACAAACACAAACTTAATTTTAAGGTAGGTAAGACTGTTTTACAATCTGCTTTACTACAAGGGAGTTTGCATGTTTCACACAGTGATTCATAAAGATGCTAAGAATTCCAGTTAAAATCACATTTTTAAATCAGGTGTGTCATTCAAAGACATCACACTGATTCTGTCAGCCTAACCTAAAGTTTCCACTGAAACTGTCCAGTCATTCTTTGTCTACTGGTTCAATATTACTGGTTATCTGATGGAGACATAGCTTGGAGCTAACTTTTTTTTTATTTTTTTTTTTTATTATCTGCAAAATCTTTAAATGTAAACAACCACTGAGAAGATGAAGACATAACAATTTGTATCTGCAGCCGAGATCTGAAGCATCTACAGCAGGTACAATCTGCTCAAAGCCTTTGGAGGGAACCTTATGTCCATACATGACCATAGGTACAGTATTCACAAAGATAACAATTCTGTAAATGTTCTTTGGATTTCTGTTTTCTGACATTAGGACCCCTAACCTGTGACTCCACGGCTGCTCCACTTCCTGATCCCACACAGCCCGTAGTGAGCCAGGTCTGGACATGCCTCCATGTGCTGTAAGACCTCCTTCAGTGACACGGCACGCTCTGCTGGGCCACTAAAAATAACAAGTAAACAGTAGCTATTTTAATAAGAACATCCAATATATTCATGCCATCTGTTTTTGCATTGCATCATTATTATTAGAAATCCAGTATCTGTATGTACTTGCGTGCGTCGAGGTCCACTGTGTTCCACATAACACAGGAGTCATCAGCCAGGATGATGAAGGGCCAAACGTCACCCGCTGGGCCTCCTCCCTCCAACTGACGACTGCGTTCCAGCTCCAGGTTGTGATACGAAAGCTCTTTAATCAGAAAGTGAGCAGCACCTGTAACACAAATGGTGATGTGTTATTAAATTGGTAAGAGATCAGCAATGTGTGCGGAAATTTCAGCATGTTAGTGAAATTACTCTTCATGACTGTGTAAAAATGAAATCTCTAGTAGCATTAACAAACCTATCCCAGCTCCATTGAAGACAGTGGGCAGCACCAGCATGATGTGGTTTGGCCAGTACTTTTTATAGACGGCCATCTCATACTCTTTGACCACCAGAATGTGTAGATGTGAGGCTCCATCCATAGCGTGATACAGGTTGAAAAGACCATGCTCATGACGGCCAGTGGTTGGAGTAAAGATTGGACTCTTGATGCAGTCTGGGCTCTGGATAAGTGGAAAAAATAATCAACATGATGCATAATACATACTACATTGCAACACAATCTTGAGCAGCGAAGGAAACTGAAACCCAATCAGTGCCTTGACTTTGTCTTGACAGCAGTTGGCTAAATCCTTCCAAATGATATCAGCTCAGACAGGACTCTCATTTATGTATTATTTATTAACAAATATTTTATAAAAATATTATCAAATATAGGCTATTAAAAAATAGGTACCACCTCAGTACCACTGAGCTACAGAAATCCACTTCTACCAAGACTATAGTATGGCCTCTAGCACCACCTTGTGGAACAACCAGGATGTTTCACAGTGCTTCACAATACAAATCACAGCCGTAAGGCAATTATGAAAATTGCTTTTATGATTGGCTCTTGATGGCAAAACTACAATAAAACATGACAATTTCAGCAGCAAAGATGAAGAGACAATTCAAGATGAGAATTTCACTAATTGAAAAGATGAAACCATGAACTTGACTCCAATTTCTGTCTTCAGTGCTCATGTTGGCAATTTTACTGTGGGGGCTTTAAGAGCCTGACCCTCATAACCTCATTTACCATCACTACCAGCTGTGCCACTGAAAAAGCTCACAGTTAAGATTCAGTGGTTCCAGTTTCACTGATGAAGGACTTACCCAATCAGAAGTGAGAGGCAGCCGCATGCTTTCCAGCTGGCCTCCTGGTTGGCTGAAGCTAAAGTAGTGCTCTTTAGACTTTGGGATGATGAAGTACAGCTGGATCTCCTCCCCAAGCAGCAGATGAGTGAATGTGAAGGCATGCAGCGTTGACTCATACATCTGAATTATGATTACAGAGGTCACATTTATATTTTAAACGCACTTTGAAGGTCATTTATCAGACTCAGTGTTTGTGTTGTACTAACCTGATATCTTGGGTTGAAGCCCAAGTACTGATGGCACTGTTCGCAGTGATGATAGGTGTTGTAAGCTGCATATTTAGACAGCTTGATCCTGGATGTTCGCCTACGTAGGTACACATCCTCCTGTCGCAAAGGGTTTCCTTGTGAAATAACAGGGGAAAGAACAAATACGGGCTTTAGCACAATATTAAGGTAATATCTAAGGAAAAACATTCAGAGAAGATGAATACGTAATAGTAGTGTGGTTTTCTGATTATTCTTACCGTCAGCACTGGGTCTGTAACCTGGGCAATACACAGCACTGATGTCATCATATTTGGGGTCATGGATGGTGTAGTCAAAGGGCATCGTCCTCATTGTGTCTGGGTTGGGCCAGGGTGCATTGGGTGGGTGGTACTGCAAACCCTCCGCCTGGGCACCTAAATATACAAGACATGCATTAGAATGAGCTACTCTGGACACTCCTGAGACAGATAAACATCAACATGTAATCTTGAAATAGAAAAAAAAAATGGTTAGGGAAACTGTAAAAATCAGAAAATGGATTGGAGTACTGTGTTTACAAGGTCTAGTCTCTTTATATTACATGATGTAGGTGAGATGAATGATGGTTACTGCTATATACTGACTGTAGTTGATGTCTTCTTCATCATAGATGTCCACCTCCATCAGCCTTATCAACATCCGAGACAGAATACCCAGGAAGTGCAGGTATGCTCCTGTTTTACCGACCTGACCATGGTAATGTGAAACAAGATTAACACAGTGTAACATGAGCTGGACTAGAAAAGAAAGAAAGACGGAAAATACCTGTGGAGGTCCACTGAGCAGCAGCCTGCGAGGGTGAAAGTTGTCACTTCTTCCTTCAGTGCGATTGCTGCTGTCCATGTGGTAGGAGCGAGGGACCGTCCACTGACGATAATACAGTGACTGTTCTGTACACGTCATCATCTTACTCAGCAAAGGCCTGCACACAAAGGACATCGCACTTAATTGCATTTCTCTTAATGTGACTTTTACAGTGAAATGTGACATGTGTTACTTAACAGAGTGAACTAAGTCAATGAATGTCTGCTGGTCGGAGTTTGATTCTTCTGACAACCCTAAAGTCCAAATATCTTGTTTCTAAACATTCCTAACCACTGAGTAACTCATATTTTTCACTCTATCTGCAGTGATTTAAAAGGCTTATTGACCTCTGAGATCAGAATATATCAGGGCATTAAAAAATACATCAGTTTTACCTGAAGCTGCTTGCCCATGCGACAGACATGTGTGGTAAGAATGAGGTACATCGTGGAAGCCCGCTGCTGTCACTGGCTGTGATGATGTCATATAGGGCGCGAGGGAGGAGCACAGAAGGCGGGCGGCTCACTCCCCGTGCCCAGGAGCAGCTCAGGTGAGGAGAGGACGCTCGGGGTGACAAGGAGCCAGAAGAAGTGGATTTGGAGTGTTGGTGACGAGGCTGGGTGGGTGGAGGTGGCTGAGTTTGAGGATTGGCTGTTTGCATCTGGGAGAGGGACTGGTGCTGGGGAAGTATCTGAGTGTACGGTTGGGAATTTGCTTGAGACAACGGCTGATTTTGACTCGGAAGTTGGGATTGTGGCTGCAGCTGGGAGGCTGGTTGAGCCTGGGAATGAGTTTGAGCTTGAGGTTGGGTTTGGTGTTGTGGTGTAGACTGAGGATACGGAAATGACTGCATTGAGGTCTGGGACTGACTTTGAGTCTGTGATTGTGGGGGAGACTGCAGGGTGTCCGCGGTCCCTCTCTGGACTTTTGGAGAGGTGGTGCTTTGAGCAGAGAAGGGATCTGCAGTTCCACTGTCTGGGCATGACTGGAGCTGCTGACTGGATGACAGAGGGGAGTCTCCTGCACAAAACAAAAACAATAAATCAGACACCAAATCAGCTGCAAACTTCCCCCTTGCACAATTCACCTGTTAAACCTGTTAGAACCACCAAAGCATTTCATGTCAATCACCGTTCTCCTGCCCCTCCTCCTCCTCATTGTCAGTGCTGCTGAGTTTTTCAGCGTCGCTCTCCAGTACGTCACTTCCTGGGCCGGGGTTGTGGGGGGGTCTCGACTCTGCCCTCACTAGATAAGCAGCTAGTCCAAGCTCTTGTTCGAGAGTGGTCCGCTGAAGGTAAGAGCAGCTTATCACCCGCAGGTCACAGTACTTCAGTGACCTGTAATTCACATGACATTCATCACAATCTATTTTTTTTCTGTTAATGCATGAAAACACAGGATCATGGCTTGAAGTCAAATGTTTGGAAGATAAGATTGGAGCTCAGTGTGTGTACCTGGGCAGTGACTCTCCCAGGGGTTCAGTTCCTGACAGGATCAGGATACATGGAAGGGCCTCCAGCTCCAGGTAGGTACAAGGAACCCAGTCAGAATCCTGGATCTTTAGCCATGTCTGCAAGACATAAACACAAGCATGCATTTTATGCAGCCCATTAGTGTCTTTCATTTCACTACATCATCTATCAATTACAACGATTTCCTGATATCACAAACTTTTCACCTTGATCTGATCAGTGAAGTTCTGTCCAATATTCAGAGCTTGGTTTGGATTTCCAAGTATGATTTCAAAACTCTCCTCCAGACCCAGCTGCCTCCGCACTCTGGAAAGCCTGCGATGGGCCCACGCAGCCAGAGCCAAAGAGGGGATGCGCAGCAGGACCATGTGACCATGGTGGGCGGGGCATTGCTGGGCAGCAGTAAGCAGGGATTGCACAATCTCCAGGGTCTCCACTGAGGTGTGTTTGTGGAGGTTGTGTGAGCTGCCGATTCTGCCGGACGCAGCCATCAGAGCTACGCAGTAGTGCTGGATAAGGACTGTCGTTCGGATCACAGCACTGTGTAGCTTAGGAAACCTGAGAGAGAGGTACAGGTTTTAAGGCCTTCCTGAAGATTTTTTGTACAAACCTGCAAGTAATTGAAACTTGTTTGTGAAGTGGAGGTGTTTGCTTAGATTACGGATATGTGATGTGAGCTACCTTTCTTCCAGGGCAGATGCCATGCTTTCAAAGGAGGAGTCATAACGCATCAAAGGCAGAGTGCTCCCTGACCGAGTTGATTCCAAAAGCTCTGACACACCAAAGTACCGTGTCCTTTCATGATACAGGTCCACATCCTACAGAAATACAGAGTTATTAAGTTAAATATAAACATGCAAGCAATCGTCTGAGTCTATCTCCAGATACGTGCTGCTGCTATATGTTACAATTCTAAAAGCAGAATGTGTATCAGACAGAGTTGAATCTTACATTACTGAATGCAGATGGCCAGTGGATCTCATTGTAGGGGCTGATGCGGGTGTACTGTGTTTGAAGAGCAAAGGGGAAGGAGGTGACATGGAGGATTAGGATGTTTGGAGCATCTCTGAGCTGTCGGGAGTTTAACAGCTGGTCTACCAGACCCACACCACTGTCTGAGCTGTTGTAGGATGAACTGAAAGAAAGAAAGAAAGAGACACAGACACAAAGACTGAGAACCCGCTTTCACTGTTTTGCTGATGCTCTTGTGCAGAAACAAAAAAGGGAACATTGATCACAGAGATCTTTCTTTTTACTTTATAACAAACCTGTTGATGTCCCAGTGGGCGTGGTCATGGACTAGGATGTAGAGGGTGTAGGAGTTGGTTTGAGCTTCTTGAATGAGGCTGTCAATTCGTGCCTGAGCACTCTGGTCCATCTTGACCACATAATGCTCAGCGTCCCGTTGAGATGCACACTCCTGGTCTAAACTCCCAAGCTCCTGAAGGACACCTGAAATACACAGACAAAGACAGAGGGCAACAGGTTCACATCAGACCACATCATGTTGTAGGCATACGCATATATTGTCTTTAAGAAATACATACATACAGGATTTCTTAAAGGCAGCAGCTGAACAAACTGAAAAGTGACTAACCGGAGCTCCAGAGGTGGAGAACAGTTTGTTGAAATGTGACTTCAGAGGGCGGGACCAGGATGAGGAAGCTGACCCTGTCAAAGGAGCCGAGGTCCAGGTTCTGTGTGCTGGAGTCTGCTATGGCACAAACATGGGACAGCAGCTTTCTAGCTACTGCCAGTTGGATGGGCCGAACCTCACGCCACTCTACAGAGTATTCTGCACACACACATGCACAAATTCAAATCATATTCAATCTTCTTTTTTTTTTTAATATCCTTACTGTATACACTTCAACCTGTTTGTGTCTTACCTGAACAGGTGTCTTTGGGACTTGAAGCTCTGTCTTTAGCACTGGGTGAATCTTTTGAAAACTGTGTGACTGAGTCTTTTGGACTGTTTGTGTCCTTTGGACTGTTTGTGTCTTTTGGACTGTGTGTGTTTTTGAGACTTTTGTCTTCAGTTGACTCTTGACTGCTGGATAGAGGCGATGGCTCGTTGCTGTCCACAGTGGCTCTATCCAGGAGGGAATCCATATCACCATCTGAGAAACAGAAAGCCACACGACATGTTGAAGAATTATCACTACAATACAATACAATACAATACAGTACAATACAATACACTAAATACTGTACTGTACTGAACCATATTACTGAAATGTGGACACTGTTGCACCTTGTCCGAGTGAATTGCAGAAGTGGATGAGATCCTGGGCAACACCAGTCGAGAGCTGGTGGTTGATTTCTTTCAGGCCTTCATTAGGAGAATACATACTCTCTGCCAAGGCACGACACTGATGTTTGCCTGGAACACATAAAAAAATATACAGAATTAAAATCTGCTGTACTCTTTGTTCACAATATTCCTGCATGTGTATAAAAACACAGGCCCACCTGTAACCACCACACAGGACTGTGTTTCTTGTCCCGGTGCAGTGACCAAAATGACCACATAGTTGGTGTTTTCAAGCCGTCCTTCAATTAACTTGCTGAATGTTTGCTGGAGGCCTTGAGCCAAAGATCTGATCTGCTCTCCTAGCACGACCACGCCCTCTCCACAGGATGACGCAGCCAGCTGGGCGAGCCAGGGAAGCTGGCTGGGGGTGAGGGGCTGTTGGCTCTGAGGAGGTAAACAGAGGTACTGGGGGAGCCCAGGCAGGGGTGACGGGGTCTGGAGACATGGGGAGAGAAGCAATTTTGTTAACTGATTTAATCTTATTCAGTCTTATTTATTTGTTTAATTTGTTCGAGGGAGAAGACATCAGTGACTACAGAAATGAGTGCTTCACTGTGATAGTAAGCTTTATTTGAAGCAAATCTAGGTAATGCGTTGTTTGATGCTATGAGGTAGGAATTAGGGTGATGAAAATAATCACACATAAATCTGGATTAAAGGTCCTATTAATACAAGTATTAGGTATCCATTAGCTTGTTTTCTTTTTTCTCTCCATTTGGCAATAAGACATATCTCAGATGCCCTTTCTCACCTCTATACCATAGTGTCTCCCTTGGGTGGCTTGTGTTTGAGGCTGCTGGTATTGTCTAATCTCACTGAGATGAGACTCTCTCCATGACCTCATGAATATCTGCTCCAAATCCTCAATCAGGGGCACTTGGTCAGGTGCTTGGGATAATAGGTTAGAGACAAAAAAATAGTTACATATGGCACTTAGAATGAAAAATCAAATCAGTTTCGGTGATAATTCGAAAATTAAAGGCTTTAACACAATGGTTTCTAAAATTTAAAAAAAAATCAATGAGTCCATGAAGTAAATCACATAATGATCACATTATTAATTAATTCACAGATTTTCTAACTGCTTGCCTCCTAGGGGCCATTAAGAGACACAGCAATGACATGATGAAGAACTGATCACTGCCTTCTTTCAGCAGTCCTACTGAACTGTGTATGATTACAGCTTTATTCTGATGGAAGGTTTTAAACTGACCTAGCTGAACAAGGTAGTAAACTGTGAGTAGAATCTGCATCTCGGTGGACAGTGGCTGGATGGGTGATGGTCCATAGTGCTGGTAAACCCTGGGGAGTGTCTGGGAGCTCAGGTAACAACTCTGCAGCAGAGAACTCACGAGAACTTCACTGACATTGCCTGTCAGCTGAGGGAGTGGGCCATGACCTGTGTCAATGAGAGGTTGACAGATAAAGCAGATGAACATATGGCCATAGTTGAGGAAAACATGGGCTGTGTGGGTGTTTTTAGCTCAAGTGGTATCTGTGTTTGGAGGGCAATTCATTTGGTCAAGCCCCCCCCCGCTCATTCTTGTATTTAAATGTGGGCAAAATGCTAAATGCTCAATGTTTGTGCATGGGAAAAAATTGTAGCTAGTTTTGACCAAAATGTCTTTCCATCATTGCAAAGTAATAGATGGATGGAGGAATTTGATGGACAGAAAATTAAGCATAATGAAATTATTATCAAAAATGACTGTAAACAAAGTGATCAGTTACGAAGCATCAAAAACAACCAGCAAAAACCACTATACAGACATGTTTGTGTAAGACATTTAGGCTGTAACTTACTGTTTCTGTAATAAATAAGGGTTGTAAATACTTGACTGTGTTTGTTTTATTCACAGTACAAGTCTTAACCTGCAACAAACCCAAAAAGAAACTAGTTGTTGTACATGATCAAGTGGTGTGAAAATGCAACTCAATCTATTCCCAAGACAGGGACAATAGCAGGACTGGGGAATGTAAAGAAAGGGACAAAGAGCAGTCAGCACAGAGGAAAAGACAGCAAATGGGTGACTGGGGAAGAGCTGACAGGTGAGGAATAGTAAATGAAAACAGAAAGGAGAGAAAGATGAAAGTATATACACCAAATAAAGGAGGTGGTTAAGGTCCAGAAGATAGAGAGGGAAGGTCGATGACTTTACAGATGACATAAAAAGGTGAAAAGGGTTGAGGGGAGGGGACGAGGGGAGGGCAGAGAGGCTGAGAAACAGCCTTGAGCATTGGCTGACCTCTAACCTGTTGGGCGAGGCGAGCCAAAACGGCCATCTGTCAGGTGGTTACTGAAAACCTCACCTGCTCACCTGCCTGAGAAAGTCCAGCTCTGACAGCTGGGTGGATATTGATGACTATCCACCATTTAGTCAATAATGACTCTGACTGATTGGTAGTGCAAATAACAGTGTACATACTTAGGCTACAGCTGCATGTTCTGTCCAGTGGGTGTGTAATCTTTTGTGAGTGTCTGACAGAATTTTAAAATTATTTTATTACAGTATTTTATGATTCTGAATCACTAATATAATATAATCCTCTAACCTTTAAAGATGACAGGCTGCAGTCTACAGGTGTGTAGCAGATCATCAGGCACTGTTACAGACAGCCCTGGTGGAGAGAAGAGGGTTGAGGACCCCTGTGGTGAACTCAGTGGGGCAGCAGTCTCTGGATATGGTAGGTAAGAGGGCACAGAAAAACACTGACATTTAAAATACACAAACACATTAAATAAATCAAATCAAAATGACATTGAATAAATATAATTCACTTGTTTATTTCTTCCTTTATCATTTACCTCCATATATTGTACATACAGTATCTTCAGTTTTTACCTGATCTGGCTGCATTCGTTACAGCAGAGGGTATGGATAATGTTGTTAAGGCTGATGAAGATGGTGGTGTCTTCACGGTGCTCTCTGACAGACTGTTGGCGGACGATTCAGGGGACCAGCCCTTGTGCCTCTTTTTTGGGGGTCCAGCATTTGTGTGTGGTCCTGTGAAGTAAAAACAAGATTACATAATGCATTACCTTCCAAAATGTTAATGTTTTAAAAGTTGAAATGTAGCTTTATGTCCGGATTACTTTTCTCTCATTTTGTAGATTACAATTTTACTGTAACCATAAAGATGCCAACAAGATTATTACATAAACATTTTATTCCAGATTTTCAGTTTACTGTTGCTCATCACCATCCCAGCAATTTCATTTCTCTTTAACTTTTCAGTGTCACATTTTTACAAATGCTAATTTCCTTTTTAGCAGAAGAGTAGTGTAAATAAACAAAACACACAGTGCATGATGTTTTAGGATGTACTAGTGCTGATACAGTGATGGAAAATGGCTGTATTTTAGTCATACATTAACCTGTCTCTTCCTCTTCCTCTCAACTGTCTGTTGAAATGCAATAGTGGGGAGACACATAAAAGGATCCACTTGTTAAGAGGGTCTTGAAAAAAACACAACATTGACAGGAAGGAAGCTTTTCATTCAGTGAGAAAGCAGGAAAAAAAGACAGAGCAAATTTTACAACCCTGGTTTATAGAGGTGACAGACTGAGGGAGAGGGAGGGAGAAAGACAGAAAGACCAACAGAGGAGAAAAGAAGGTGGGAGACGTTTAGTGCCCCAAGTGTTGGCAAATGAAAGAAGGGAAAACAAAGGACAACCCCCATCACACAATGCAGCTGGCTGGCTCCTGTATAGCAAGGGTGTTATAACACACACACACGCACACACACACACACACATTTGCATCTTGGACAGCCTAATCTTAACCTAACCTCAATTTACACCTTAACCCAAAAATTAAACTGAAGCCTATGAATAATGCGGATGAGTGTTTTCACCACTTGAGGTTGAGGCAGATAAGACTCCTTGAGTGAGCATGTCATGAGTCTATGTCATCATTTCCAGAAGTGTACCTTCTTGGTGCAAAAATATAGCACAAATGATGCATTTAACCTTTAAATAAAGTATTTTAACCTAATAGTGTGGACATAGCCTGAAAAAGATCCCATACACTGCTGGTGACTTCCCCTTTCAGAGGTGTGAAGACCATGACAACTGATGCAAACTGACCATGTTTACATACTCAAAAGCAAGGTAAGAGTGAAAAATGGCTTGAAGTAGTTAATAAGATAATCAAGAGTTAGTTAGAGTAAGTTAAAATAATGTAATATAGAATAACCTTAATAACCTCGTTTGGATGCAGCTGGTTTCATCAGATTTTAAAACTGATTTTAATTCTAATAACAACCATGTTTGATGATATGTAAATTATTCCATTACAAATTAAAACTGAGGAACCTTTTATGTGATATTTGAATTTGTATTCAGATTTATGGTAATAAACATATAGATAGATTTGGCATGTGCATTAGTAGTAATAGTGAGAAACATCTTTCACCTGAAAAATATTGCTGCTGAAAAAACTCAATTGACATGCCTGGAAAAAAAACTTGTCAAATAAACTGCTATGATATGTATACATATCCTTCTTGATGATAAATGGATGATAGATCCAGAGAGCACATATAATACCTGTAACCGAGGGTCTCCCGGGCCCTGATTGATTTAAAGGCGGCTGGGTGATGGAGGGAGCAGCATGGTTGCCATTTGTCATTGAGTGGGGAACATCAGCTATTTGTGGTACACCACTTGGATCCACATGTGATCCAACTGTTTGCAGAGAGAAAAACACAGCATTTATAATATTAAATACTGTAAATTTTGATTAAACAATATAGATATCACTGTCATAATTACTTCTGGCTTGTGTACTCTGGTATTGCTTAACACACAATCAAACCTGTTTTTTGCATGATAAGAAGAGAAAAACTTGATTTTCCTGGGTTTGATATTCAAGTGTGTTATCATGGTTTTCTGTTACCTGTGTAGCTGCCAGGTGTGTGTGATGCCAGGCTTGGTGGCTGTTCATCAGATATCACATGACCCTCTGAGAGGCTGGACCCCAACTGCCTTATCCTGCCATCTGGCACACACACAGATACACAAGTTAGTATTTTGATATCCAGTTATGTCTTTGCAGTGCTGTGCATGTGCTCTGGAGTTATGACATGAGCTGAAGCAGAGGAGCAGAGGAACACAGGGAAGTGAATGGCTGGTATGGATGGAATTCAAGACTCCATGTGACTGATAGATGATAAAAAAGAAAACTTGTTTCACTCTGGATTCTCCCTACCACACAACAAGAGTAAAGGATTCTTTTGCTCTTTTAGGAGAGAACAAGACCTAAATAAAACACATTGTGAACTGGTGAATACCCAACCATTGACCTCTTACTCAAACCCGTTATTTATTCTGTCCCTCTCTGGTTCATTTAAATTGTACTTTCTTATTATGTTTTCTTCCAAACTGTTATAATGATGCAGTGTTGATGCTGACGCTACAACATAAGTGTTTTTGCTTTCTGGAAGCTTAGCTTTTGCAACATAGTCACCATTACAATTGGCAGTCTTTGCAAAAGCTTCGATCATCATTTCATTTACAAAACAAGAGGTTACAATACATGTGATGATGCTACTTCTTGATGATGCTAATTTTCTTACAGTATTTGTGCTGAAATCAAAACAAACCACATTTAAAACACCTGCCAACTACAACAACGTATTCATCTCTTACCATGTCCCCTCCAGCAGATGGGGGCTCCTTTGACCAGCACACCTTGGTTGTTTCGGTACAAATGGTACTTCAAGTGCTTCTGCTTCTTGGGCTGGGTGCTGAGCTTCAGATTAATGTGGTTGGAGAACTCTGTGAAGTAACGAAATCCTTTCTCTCCACAGCCCATACAGTTCCCTGAGAAGCCTGGGGGAAGCAGATGTACATAAAACTTATGTTTTTATGTGTTTCTACAGTTACATACGTTACTAACTGGATTTTGTCTCAAGTACATTGAAATGCAACAAGGGTGTTATGACATTTTAAGGTGTGCTTGGTTTTTCAGCAATAGCAGTGATATTGTCCAGTGTGCTGTAGGTCTCCTGCCTCACCCAGCAGTGCGTTGCGACCCCGTTCATCTGGCAGGAAGCGGCGGTCCACAGCACACACCAGCAGCATCTCAGGGAGGGAGGGGGACTTTATCCCAACCAACATGAACCCAGGGGGCACATCCAAGGGATCTGATGCCAGAGAGGAAAGACGCAGATCCCTGCCTGCCTGACAAAAGCCTGTGGGTAGGAAAACCGACATTTTTTTTTACTTCCAAATTGATTTGCCTCACTACAGCTTTAATAAGATAAACAATACCATACGTGACCCTGCTGTAAGCATATATATATTTGTACAAACCATCTGTGGTGCAGCAGCCCTCAGGAGGGGGCTTCATCTGGTATGGTATTGGGGGGCTGTTAGACTCTGAGCCATCTTCATCATCCTCATCATCATTCTCTGTTCGACCTGTTGAGGATGAACAGAAAATACATGTGACCAGCAGTGACCGATTTAACACAGCGTAAGTTAATAACAAAAGTGCTGAGAGAATCTTATTCAATTTGATGGAAATGTTAACACAGTGTGGATCTTAACAGCAGCTGCAAGCTGATTTTGTTTTTTATTATACTGCGACTGAAGGTCATTATAAAGCAATTTGAGACGCAGATGCCAGGATTCAAATGGGAGATATTTTCAAGAAATGATTTCAGAGGACTCACTTTCCATGCAACCTACCATCATGTGCCAGCGGCTGCTCTGTCTCGAGGTACAGCTGTGAGAAAACAGGCCGGGGAACAACGGTGTTTGACCTCAGTGATGCCTCAATGGAGTTATGGAGAACCTCCTCAAAGCGCGTGGTCCGCAGCTGGCCCGCATAGGAGTTCCCCATTAGTGTCCTGCAAGGATCAGAAGACATATGCATGCTGATGGCACTTTGCTTTTGCTCACATTAACTATTTATTCAACTCCCAAAGCGTTTTAACAGTGAAACTGTTACCACACTGTAAGTCATGCTTTGTTGATTTCAGACACTTAAGACACATCAAAGCAGTCGCAGAATAAGTGTTAGAAAGAAACAAGACAAACTAAATCTATCCCTGTGATATCTCAAGTATGGAGAAAGGCGTAAAAGAAAAAAAAACTGTCACAGAAAGAAGAGGATTATATAGACAAAATATAAGGAGGTTTGGATAAGACAAAAGACACTGGAAGTCTGTTGGTTACATTTGTTGAACAGCTGCTGACTGATTTAGTATTTGTTTCAAGTCAAAGCAACAAATGCACACATGCACTCCCAAACTAAATCACATTATAAATATGAGCAGGCACAAACGCTGAAATCACAGTTACACATCTATTCACACAGAAGCACACACAGGCACACACACACATAAACAGTGGTTACTAGTGGATGGCATCTGTCCAGACAGCATGCCATAAAATCAGCTTTGCTGACAGAGTCAGGACACCCTGACCTAGACTCCACTCCCTCCCTCTGTTTTTCTACTTTCCCTCTCTGTCTGTCTAGTTTTCTCCTTGGTTCGCCTCTCTTCTCCGTTCTGAAGGATGAGATTCCTTACAGAGCGATAAACCCAAAAAAATTCAGAAATGTTTTTAAGACATTGGATCAGTTATTTAATTTCATATTATAGTTGTTCTATTATATTAAAGAATGACCGAAACATGATAACATGTCAGTTTCAGTGAACAACTGTGAATTCAAAGGATTGATGCATCACCACTACTATACTTGTTTATGACTTCAGTAAAGTATAGAGAGTAATGCATCTCATTGCTTCCATCTGTAAATTAAAAATTACATTCACTGCTTGTATGAAGGTGACACAGTGAATGGATTTATAATAAACACTGGCCAGGGTTTGTGTCTGAACCAAAGCTGTGCTGTTGAGAAAACAAACTGGGTCAGTGAGGAAGAAATTAACAAGGTTGGATTGTGAACAGTGACTTAATCCCCCTTCTCTAAACCTTTGGCTGTCCATATGCTGGTTACTACACACATACACACACAAGAGGCTACACATGACTGGCTGACAAGCCTGGTCGCATGAGATTCATTGTGGAGTCAGAAACCTGCAGGTCGGGATAATGAAAAGACTAGCCTGTCAGATTACAGACTTAAAGCTGTCTGTGTCATGCACGGGCCGGTTGACAGCCAACTCCTGGAAAACATTCTTCACAGGACAGCCTGCTGTTTGCTGAATAATATCACTAATAATTTGACCTTAACTGCACTGAAATAAATCAAATCAATGTTTTCCGCAACAATGCATTAAATTATAAGTCAGACATTACATTTCTAAAAAGATATTAAAGATATTAACATTTGTTATGTAATTTTAAAAGTGAGAGCTGGGGTGAAGCTGAGGGAATATGAGCCTAATATCTGCTCCTTCAACACATCTTTTTGGGTTTATAGCTCGAAGTCCACAATTCATTGTTTATATTATAATATTGTATATACTGTAGGTCCCATCAGTTGATCTCTGAGGTGAACCAAAGTAGCTAATTAATTTTCCTTTCAATTTTAATTCCATTAAAAAGTGGACGATGATGATGAAAAATTAGCTTCATTCCTCAAAGTAAGAAATAATATCAGCTTAACTTGTTAGAGGTAAACACATAGACACAGAAGCACCCCTCAGATGGGCTCATCACTGACCAGTGACCCAAATGCTCTCATTTGCAGTTTGCTCAACAGACACTGGGTCGATAGCCAGGCAGCCAACTGGCCAAATGCTCAGGCTCAAGACAGCAGACAGCTATACGTCCACACATCCATCCACAAAACAAAAAATACATTCAGATCACAGTAAAAAAAAAGAAAAAGTGCTACCAGCATTAGCAACATTCTCTGTATACGATTCTATCTTTCTCACACACACCCCCACACAGACATCTAAACACACCTTGCCAGCCACCTTATCCCTCACATGCTTTCATATGTAAAGAGGCAGTGCAGACTCTTAATGCTTTGCACCACTCTGCAGAGAGACAGAGGGTGAAAGACAAAAAGCCCTGTCACAACACAGCCACCACTGAGAGGAAGTAATCACACCTTCTACCAAAGAGCAGACTGATCTTTTTACAACCACAGAAAAAGGAGACAGGGAGGGAAACAGAGAGGAGATGAAAGCAGAGAGGTGTATTCCACCTTTTATTGAATCCTGGGCAAATCTTCAACTTCGGACCAACTGTTAATCAAACTTTTGTTGCACAATTAGCAAGTCTAAAAACTAAAATTATTTGTTTATTTGTCTTTCTTTTAAGATAATGTCTATTTTTTTT